>JAVSBS010002309.1:0-122024 GCA_033124195.1 Coracias cyanogaster
CCCCCCCCCCCCCCCCCCCCCCCCCCCCCCCCCCCCCCCCCCCCCCCCCCCCGCGGAGCAAAAAACAGTGGAAAACGTCAGGAAAAAAAGAGCAAAGGAGAAAAACAGAATAAAGTGACAGGCTAATCAGAATTATATCACAGCTCTCCCTCTTTAATCCCCATCTATGTTCCTTACTATTCCTATTATTTTTTCATGTATTCTTTACAGTAAGGCCACTAGGACTGTGTTTCTGGAAGAGAAACTCCATGCATCAAGTGTTTGGCCAGCTGGCTGTAAGGCTTTTCTGTTCACACCAAATGTTGAAAAAAACCAAACCTGCTCTTCCTCCACCGCAGGCCTACCCTGAGAGGGAACTGGAGATGCCTTTGCTTCTCCTGGGACCTGCCCCTCTATCAGTCCTCTCACAGGATTGTAGGCTCTTTGCTTAAGTGCTGTTGTGTCACAAAATCCCTCTCTTGTCCTCCTCTTCTCATTGTGGATTCAGTTGTGGCTCAGAAACAGAGACAGCCAACCGCAACAACTTTCTCCAGGGGCTCAGAACTAATCTTAACACAATCTGTTGGCACCAAAGAAATTAACCTCTTCTGAATGAGACTGGATAAAAAATTAATGTGAATGCTTATCTGATAAAGTATGTTTTCTGTTTATGGAATTATTCTTCAAGCCTTTGTGTGTTCTCACTTTGCCTTTCTTCCAGGCTGAAATTCAACCCTGGCAAAATTTACTTCCCCCTCCATTAAGAGCATCAAACTTTTACTTGAGTGAACTTTCTTCCTTGAAGCCAAAGTCAATTCTGTGCTTCAGCCAATTTTATTTAAGCTCCAGTCAAAAGCACCAAATCTTCTTGAAGTACACAAAGCATGTATTTGGTCCACTGTGAAGCCAGAGTCACTAATGAGTATGGAACTGCTCATCATCAACATGGATGTTTGCATGAGAAAATGCTTTCTGGAAAAGTTGTGTGTTACTTAAGTAACACCCTCCTCCCCGCCCCTTTCAAGACGTCAGGCTGCTAAGCTATCGGAAAAGTAAAGTAGTCAGCAATAGGGAAGCTTTTGGGAAATTCTTCGGTGTAATCAGACAGATTACTTGAGGTTTAAGTTAGTAAATCAATAGGTCCCTGTACCTTTCCCCCAAAGAAATAATTATATGCTGAAAAATTACCATGTAAATAATGAGAAACTGCTTACCACTGTGGCTAGGATGAGACACTTTGGGTTTGTTTTTTCTCAACGTTTTGTGTGTTTAAGGCTCTAGGCAGCTGGCAAGATGTGTGGCACCACGTTAACATGAAATGGTAATGGCAGTTGCAGAGAGGGAGAAGGGATGCTGGAGCATCTTGATTAAGGATACCAAAAGGCAAGCGTAGTTTACCATGTTGATTTGTGCTGTTCAGCATGGACCATGAGCCAGCCTTGAGCCATGCGACTCCTCAGGTCTGTCATCACCCCACATTCTCCATAGGGAGATGCAAATCATCCATTTGCCTAGGCTCTTCCCTCCAGCTTGTCTTCAGGTGTCCTACAGCACTGAAAACACCCCAGAGCCTCTGCCGGTGTGCGGGCTTCAAAGGCGTGCTGCAAGCAAGGCGTTTGGCTGATGGCCCCGGTCACACGGGTTTCATGTCCCCTCTCACCCACACTGGAGCAGACTTGAACCACTGGGGCATTACAGCTCACATCCAGAAATTGAGGGCAGGGAAACATGGAGTTTTACTCACGTTTGGAGGAGTTCAGCTTTTTTGAATCTGTTGTTCAAACATTCAGTGAACATTTGTAAAGCCCATACTCTCCAAATTATTTACTATTACTTTTAATTAATTATAGTAACCCTTGTTGCTTTGTCATATGGGAAGTAAACAACTGCTTTGACTAACTAAATGCTCAAATCAGGTTGGAGAAGGTTTTAATTAGTTAATTTAATTAATCTCACAGTCTGTTGCTGTTCATGTGCTGTGGAGCAGTAGAAATGGCTGTTACTATGCAATGAGACTACAACCATGTTTCCTCCTTGGAGATAGTTAAAAAAGGTGTTCTGTCCCTGTCTTGTAATATACAAAGACTGTTGTACATTTTCTTAGGTTTTCATCTTAGAGTTTAATACCATTAATATCTGTTATATCGTTTGTTGGGGACACATACCTTACACTAGCAGGAGAACAGGTTATGTGATTTATAGAGGCAAGCTACAAGCTTGCAGTGAAATGGGAATTCTGTGAGCACTGCGGTACATTCTGTTCCTATCTACCAAAGGTTGAGAAGGACAGAAATATCAGGATTGGAAAGTGGATTAATGAATGCGTGCACAGAAAAAAAAGAGGAAAAAACTCCCAGCTTTGAAAGTACTTTTCCAGAAAAGTGCCATAAAGCACTCTAGAAATTCTAAACCTAGGTGTTTTGCTCCTATGTGCTGCAAAATTAATGGTATAATAAGTGAGTGGGAAAAATCCAGTGCAATTAATTTGTGAAGCATATTTTGTTGATTTAAAAGATGGGACAATTTATCTACAGTAGTCATATTTGAAATATATGTAATGCTCATAAAAATCTTCATGCTGACATCAATGTATATAAACCCTGCTGGACTGACTCCTCTGCAGCATGTGTGATGTAATTACTCTGAAATCAATGACCCAGACTCTGACAATTTGGACTGGCTGCAGCTCTGCCTGTACTCATTTTCATACAATAGGTACAGTATGGGCAATGGTGAGGCTAGCTTTCCATACAGGACAATTCCTTCTCCACCCCAATCAAAAGGGATTATTCCCAGATCAGAGTTGAAAGAGATGATTAATCTGTGTACATAGTTCAGTCCTGGGTCTTTGTATTGTGGTCAGCAGTTCATGAAAAACCTGAGTGGGAAGCACCACCACCTCCTCTCCCCTTGGCTGCCAGGTAGTAACAACTTTCAGTCACTACTCACCTGGTCTAGACTCACGCACATGTGGTAGCCTGGAGGTAAAAGATACATAACCACTAATGAATCTTTTGAATTGCCTAGATCCCACTTCTTCACCTAAATTAGATTTTTTTAAAGGATTTTTAACACAATTATACAGTACTTTCTGAAGAAGAAAGTTTCTGCTTTTCACAGGCATGATTCTTTACATCCTCTTGTGGAAAATTGCAGGTGCATTATATCACTGCTATCAGTGTTATTTATTATTATCTCTACTGGGAAATCAGTTGGTGCTGCAGAGGATAAGAGCAAACACTTACAGTAAAGAGGAGATGGTATTCTCCTGTGGTGATACTGATGACACTGAGAGATGGTGAATAGATGGTTGGAGAAAACCCTACTGTTAGCCTGGAAGGATTGACCTTAAAGAGCTCTGTAGGCCTACATATTTTCTGATTTCAGGCAGCCACCAAAGCAAAAGCAATGGGTGCAGAATACACGTAGGCTGAGTGCCAGCATTAAAATTGCATTTGCATCACTTTTGTTTGTTTTTAGAAAAATGCTCTTGGGTCTGTTTGCTTGAGTAGTGAAGCAAGAATTTCATTATTTGAATATGAAACTCTGTGGCCTGAAGTGGAATAGCAGCCACTAGTCCTTTACTGTTGTTGCAGTCAAAAAACAATACTAAAATATATCAAACTGTCTGACCTCTCCTAGTTCTTGGAAAACCTCAGCCAGTGTGTCTACTGCATATCCCATGATCGAAAGCACGTGCCAAGTCTCCACTGCACACCTGGTCCCTGTTTTGGCCTTGAAGTTTGTCCTTTTCATACCTTTCAGTGCTGGTGGCAATGATCTCTCAGAGGATTATTTTCATGTAAAGTCCTAGAAGTCACGGTAATGTGACAGACTCATTTTGCCAGGCACTGTACAAACACCTAACGAGTGATAGCACCTGCCTGGGAAGAGACACAAACCCCATCTGTGGCAAGTAGGAATCCCCTGGTATTTTCTGTAATAAAGATACAATGCCCAAATTTAATTCCAGCTTGGGTAATTTCATTGTCTGGTCACATTTGCCAGTGGTCTCACCAGGATATAGCAAATGTTCTGCATTTACTGCTTGGCTGTTGCTAACAAACTGTTCAGCTAGCACTGAACGCTGTTAGCTAGTACTTAAATCTTGATCCTGGACATTCTCAAAATCTGTAAAATAAGCACAGCTGATTGGACAGGTTCACATCACACTGCAGAATTAATTCCATCTCAGAGATAAATGAGGTTTCTCCTTTATTAAGTACAGGCTTCTGAATTCAATAACAAACTGTGACTGATTCCAGGACCAATCTGGTGCCAGTTCTTCATTAGTGCATGGACTTTGGACTTGCAGTGAGTGAAGCTTGCACTGTATGTGTAAGATCATATTGGTTTTTCACATGATCTAATAAGTATCTTGCTGTGACTTCTTGAGGTCCTAGCCTTGGCAGTTATAAAAAACTGTGTCATTGTTTTCTGAAGGGCAGCATTTGCATTTTTGAGGAAACATAGCAACACTCATGTGAAAGAAAAATAATTAAAATGCGGTAGGCTATTAGAAACGCAAGACTGAATTACAGTCTAGTGGGGAAAACTAATCTAAGTGCGCCTAATGACACCCTTTATAAAGTGATGCTTGGCTAAGAAGATACATTAGTCATTTGTATTGATAATCTGCTATGGTAATGCTTGCAAATAATTTAGTTTAAATTATTTTTTAAAAGTTAGAGAGTCTATATTTAAAGATCCAGTGGAGTATCCATCAAAATGACAGACATTTCCTACTCATTGGTATCTTAGGTATGCTTACAGTTCATGGTATCAAAAAAATGGAAAACAAATATGAAAAGCCTAAAAGGAAGAATGATTCTTAATATACTTAACTGAGATAACAACCAATGCAACACACGTCAGAAAAGCTAGTGACAAATAAGCTGAAATAAAGCAAATTTCACCTTGGCCTTATTAATATAGGATATAGTTGAAGGCAGGTTGAATGGTCCTTGTTCAACCACAGCTATGCAAAAATCAGATTAGATTATACCACACCAGATACATTGTTAGCTAATATGATGCTGTAAGGGATTTAGCTTTGTCTCTGCTGACTATCCAGTTGTGGTCACAATGTTCTAATAAATCTACCTTGATTTTCCATAACTGTATTAAAGCACGGTAACGTCTGGCTGGGTAGACAACATTTACGATTTCAGTTTACACTTGAAGGCTTTGTGTTGTGTAGGGTGATTTTTATGACATAACTACTTCAACAAAAGCCCTAGCGTAGACACAATTACACCAGCTAAAAAAAGAGGGTTTGATGTTATGGCTTATATCGCTTGCCAAACTGGAATGCATTTTACAGGCAAAAAGCACTCTAATTATGTAGGAGGAGCTTACTGCCATAACTACACCAGCATGACAAAACGTTCAAGTGTAAACAGGAGCTAGGTGCTTATTTAAGTCAGTATGTCTTCTAACCACTTAAAGTATAATTAGTTTTCCAAAACCTCCCCTTCCCCAGCCACACAGTGGGCCTGCCTCTCACTCGGTTCAGAAGTCAGCAGCAAGATGCCAGCCCAACAGAGGGGGAGGATCAGGCTCGTTCCTTTAGAGAAAGACTGCACTGATGCAATTCACCTGCTAGCAAAGGGTGGTATAACGAGAAAAGCAATGCCCTAGCAAGTACAAAAACATGCAAAAAATTAGTCCTTGTCCTACTTTTACTTGCACAGTCATACAACTTCTCACACTTCCCCAGGTAACTCATGCCAGCTCTAACCTCCTTACTAATCATTGCATGAGTATAGCTGGGACAAAAGGGATTTAAGAGAACAGGGTGAGATGCTAACTGGGCACCAGGCAGGCTATGCCCTGTGCAGAGCAGGTTCTCCTTTGTGTGACATGGCTGCTGGCTCTTTTTCTTTTCTTTTATCTTTTCTTTTTCTTTTTTCTTTTTTCCTTTTTCTCTTCTCTCTTTTCTTCTCTTCTTTTCTCTCTTCTCTTTTCTCTCTTCTCTTTTCTCTCTTCTCTTTTCTCTCTTCTCTTTTCTCTCTTCTCTTTTCTCTCTTCTCTCTTCTCTCTTCTCTCTTCTCTCTTCTCTCTTCTCTCTTCTCTCTTCTCTCTTCTCTCTTCTCTCTCTTCTCTCTTCTCTCTTTTCTCTCTTCTCTCTTCTCTCTTCTCTTCTCTCACTCTTCTCTCACTCCTCTCTCACTCTTCTTTTCCTTTGCCTCCCCAGGTATCAGACCGCTCCATTGTGGCTCTCGTTCCCAAACAGACCTCCTCCTACAATATTCCTGCCTCTGCCAGTATATCCCGGACGTCTATTAGTAGATACGGTAAGAAGCAGAGTGAAGGGCGTTAAGGTAGCGATGGGCGTTGCTCCTGCTGCACGCTTACAGCCAGCCCGGAGCGATGCACGAGAGCAGCATGTCGTGGGCTCACAGCTCTGAGTGGGAATCATCTACGGGGCTGGTATTGAAGCTGCAGGAGGGCAGCACCTTAAGGGAGTTGAGTTGGGGAACAAGCCGCAGCTTCCCCCAAAGAGCCACGCCACGGCAGCCAAAACGAGCAGAATTCCTGTGCCGAGCAGAAAAATGTCCTTGGCTACTGGTTTTTTGCAAAGGCTTTTCCACGTGTGAGCAGAACAGCAGAAAGACCAGAGAAGCTGAGAGGAGGGAAAAAGAAATGGCAAAGCCCATGAGCAGCCATGGAAATGTGGGTGTTGGAAAAGCCAAAGGGAAGCTTTTGGCACAGAGAGGTTGGATGCTGCAGAGCACCTGTGGGGCTCCCGCTGCCCAGAGCAGCTTCAGGTCCTGGCATAGAAGCAGAGAGAGGAAAGCCTGATCGCTTCATCTGTTTCTAAGTGGAGGATCCTGAGTTCTTAGCTAATGGGTCAAAAACGGGGAGCAGCAATCTTAACTCGGTGTGCTCAGATGTGCCCGCCTGGGAATTCGTCATTTGCATAATAGCAGGACTCAGCACTTCACAGAGGGTCCCTGAGGATGCTGCAGCCCGAGTAAATGAGGCTGCGAGGTGCCAGGTGTACGTTTATAGCACTAAATCCACAATAATGGTAATAATACGCCTCCATAAAAGGCAGCAGTGGCAAAATCTCTAGTGCGCTGATCTTTTGTTAGCTTTCATTTTACAGAGTGTTTTACAAACGAGAGGTCTCCTGACAAGCCCGTTTCCTTCTCTAGTTTATAGCTCCCAAAATAATGTTTTTTTTGCCCTGAGCAAAGGTTCTGAGGAGCCATCCACAGGAGAGTCTGTAGGCAAAAGCCAGGAGAAAAGGTATTTCTCCCTGCGAGGTGGAGTCCACCCGAGTGCCCAGCACTTCCCATGCTGGAGGGGACAGGAACACCAAGGCTGGGTCACCCAACCTGAGTCCTCCGTGCTCGTTGATCTATGTCAGGTGGAAAAGCTTCTGCAAACTACCAATATGAGCTATCATTGCTCACGTTAAGATTAATACTTCTAATTGTGCAGACAGAATTTAAATGAGATACTTATTTACTTCCCCCCCATTATATATTACAGTACAGAGCTACGTTTAAAAATAGAATTACTAGATGCTTCCCAAGCTGTCCCCCTGTCTGTCTCCTTAATTATATCAGTTGGAGTATTCATTTATCTAAGCCTTAATCAGGGATGAAAATCTAGCTATTTTGGTAATGACTTGCGAATTTCCCTCGGCTGATTTATGATTGATCCCCTCGCTCTCAATGAGGAGGGTGAGCTGCAAATTGGAGGCGAAACTTGAGAAAACGCACGAGGTTCCCAGAGAACAAAGAAATTTAGCGAGAGGAAAAACCCTACCAGAGCACAACTGTGCTGCTCAGCCCCTGTCTCGGCTGGGAGACACGGTGGATGGCAATCCAGGGAGGGATATTCTTTGGGATATTAAATATATCTCACGTCCCTCCATGGTTTCCGAGCAATTAAGGGAAAAATCTTTGTCTGCTCCCCCTTGAGCTCCCCTTTCCCTGCTGGGAGGAGGACAGAGGCTGGGACCCCCCTGCCGGGATGCACAACTGGCCTCGGGCTGTGCTGCTGAGGCTCAGCTTGAGCCCTTGTTGCTCACATGAAAGCCTCAAGAACAAGAACAGCAGATTCTTCTGCCCTTTGTGCTGGTTGTGCCAGGCAGCTTGTTATTATTTACGAAATACCGATCTCAGGAATTGGTGCCCAGGGTTAGTGTGCATGAGCTGGAGGGAGGAATCTCATATGGGCCTGGATTGTTGAGTCCACATAAGTAAAGGATGTGAATGGATCAGAAAAGTCCCATGACTGAGTGTGAGAATGGAAAAGCTCAAGTCTGAGGGACTCTGTTCAGTGAAGACCAACGCGTATCTTTGGCAAACACCAGGTTTTGTGGGTGCCTGGGTGGCGTTACGCTTCATTATCCCGTAAAAAAGCCAGTGCAGATGATTTTGGCATTAGCGAGCATGGTGGCATCACTGAGAAGAGACAGGGAAGTGAAAAAGGGGTTTGCTTTGAGCATGACCAGCTTCTCTTCCCATTGCTCAGACTCCACCTTCCGCTACACCGGCAGCCCCGACAGCCTGCGCTCCCGGGCCCCCATGATCACCCCCGACCTGGAGAGCGGCGTCAAGGTCTGGCACTTGGTCAAAAACCACGACCACGGAGACCAGAAGGAAGGAGACCGGGGCAGTAAGATGGTGTCTGAGATCTACCTGACCAGGCTGTTAGCTACAAAGGTAAGTGCCATGTGCTAAATGCGCTGGGGAAATGCACGGGGAGGTCCCTCCAGACACACTTGCTGGGGGTCCTGCGCAGTCCCCAGTGATGCTCAGTTCCGGGAGGGACCGCCCCTGTCAGGTTTTCCTGAGCCTCAGGGCTTGGGTGGCTCCTGGAGCAGTAACAGAAACACAGCCCAGCTTTCCTCACGCGGCAAGGTGGTTGCTGCAACACTTTGTTCTTCTGCACGGTGTTAAAAAACAAAGAGTTGGAGGAGACACAGCAGCGCCTGTAAATATTTAACTGGTTTCCTCAACCAGCAAGAGTTTTCCTGTAGATAACGCGGATCTGCTTTTGAAAGCAAAAGACGTTTTTCCAGGTTAGAAATTAAGAGTACGTGCAGCCATGAGTAGCTGCAGGCTGGAGCATTCCCTGGGGTCCTCTGGCAGCACAGTCAGCGTTCCTAAAGACCCCAACCTTACTTATTTCTGGGGGGTCCAGGGCAGCACTTGACGAGGCTGTGCAGGGCTGGAAACACCATCTGGCATCTCCTCCTGCCACCGCTGCTTGGCCAAGCGTGTGCCCATCCCTCCCTTCACCTTCTTGGTTGCTGTTCCCATTAGGGTACGCTGCAGAAATTTGTGGACGACTTGTTTGAGACGCTGTTCAGCACTGTGCACCGCGGCAGCGCGCTCCCGCTGGCCATCAAGTACATGTTCGATTTCCTGGATGAGCAGGCGGATAAGCACGGCATCCATGACACAGATGTGCGGCACACCTGGAAGAGCAATTGGTAAGAGCGGAGGAGGAGGGTGGAAGCCGGGGCCAGACCTGAGTAGCGAGCAATTAGCTGTGCCCTGGGGAAAAAGAGATGGGGAAGAGCTTCGGGAAGGCTGGGAATAACCATAGCTCCAAAGCATGAGGTGCACCATGAAGCCATGCTAATGCTTTTCACTGCCCCAGTGCGCCGCGCAGATGTGGTGCTGGAGTTCGATCACGGTTTGTGCTGCTTCCCGTGCACACACGAGCTAAATCATAGAATCATTTACGTTGGAAAAGATCTCTAGGATCATCAAGTCCAACCTTCATCCCAGCATGTCCCTGACCCCTAGACTGTGTCCCAAAGCGCCACATCTACTCATTTTTTGGACATCTCCAGGGATGGTGACTCCACCACTGCCCTGGGCAGCCTGGTCCAATACCTGACCACTCTTTTAGTAAATAATTTCTTCCTAACATCCAATCTAAACCTCCCCTGGTGCAACTGGAGGCCATTTCCTCTTGTTCTGTCATTAGTTACTTAGAAGAGACCAGCACCAGCCTCACCACAACCTCCTTTTAGGTAGCTGCAGAGAGCAATGAGGTCTCCTCTCAGCCTCCTCTTCTCCAGGCTAAACAATCTCAGTTCCCTCAGGCGCTCCTCAGAAGACATGAAACCCTGGTGTAGTGTTAAACCACGAGCCCAGCTGTCCTTGAATCCTCTACCTGGGTGGGAGCTGGAGATCCACAGACCTGGACTTGGGAAATCGCAGGGTTTGCAGAGCAGGTCGGCCACCGGGAAGCAGGACTCCCCACCCTGGCGGCACAGCCGTGCTGTGGCACGAATGCCAGCACCGGCTCCTTCCCCATGGCGCTGGGCAGCAGCTGGAGCGTTTGGGCAGCGGGAGGAGGTGGCGAGGGGGGACAGAGCCAGCCCTGCGTGCGGCCAGCGTGGACTGCAGCCAGGTTCAGGCTTCTCTGAACAATGGGAGCTCCCACGTCTCTGCCTCTGCTGTTATTTTAGGATTAAAAGCTCTGTGGGTTAGGAATTTACCTCTGCGAGGAATTAAAAATAGCACAACAAATGGTTGCTCCCCGAAGACTTTGTATTTTCCGCCGAGTCCCTCGTGGCTTAAAAGACCTCTAATCATCCCGGCTGCGAAGGCTGGGTTCCCCGCTAAGGCTGTGGGAAGCTAAAAACAATTTATTGAAAGCCTTAGAAGAAGGAGTTATTAGGATAAAAACTCAAGAATCGCAAAAAAAGGATAAGACTCCTTAAAGCAATAAAAAAGAAAGCGCCAACCAGCAGAGTTTGCTCTGCCAGAGCCATCAGACCACACAAGCCCTGGACCTTCCTTCTGCACCAGGGCAGGAGGGCAAAATTTGGTCTCTGAACAGCGCTGCTGAGCGCTTCTGTCAGCTGCAGCATTCCCAGAAAGGGAATTTTGGTGGGGAGATGGGAGAAGGTTTATTGCACTGGAGCAGATGGAAGCCAGCGGGGTGTTGTTAGAGAGCTGGGGTTCAGGGGAGCGGGCAGCGCTGGGGACGCGGCTGAGCTGCTTGCCCGCGGTGCAGCAAGAGTTAAGGCTGGAGCCTTGAGTGCAGCTCGCTGGGTGGATGGAGAGAGCCGAGACTTGAAAGGTAATAGAAAGCAGCAGCTGGTTTTTTGATCCTGCTGTATAGCCAAGGAAAAAAGGGATGATAATTCCCCTTTGATTGCAAAGGCCTCGTGATTTGGGGACCAAGTCTCTGATGCCTGCTGCCCGGCTGGCAGGTGAGGGTCTGCGGAGCGGCCAGGCAGCGGCTGGTTAGCATGGGGGGCACAGCACCACTGCCCTGGGCACAGCACCGCTGCCCTGGGCACAGCCCTAACGAACTTGGCTTAACGGGCTCCTCACAGAGCTGCTCAGCCAAATGCTGCTCGGCTCTGCCCATGCCAGGGATCAGACCCCAGAGCAGCCCTTGGGGTGTGGAGAGGAGCAGCGTCCAGCCTGGGCATAGCAGGGCCCATTACAAGCAATCTGGGCAGCACTGGGCTAACTGGTGTTTGATGGACCTGACCCAAATCCTATTCTGATGATTGCTGCTTCCCACCATTTGTATTCCGCTTGGGAACACAAACCGCAGTGAGGGTCCTTTCCTGGCCTTTGTCTTAACATTTAATTTTGTTTCTTGATTTCCCTACAGCCTCCCGCTCCGATTCTGGGTGAATGTAATCAAAAACCCCCAGTTTGTGTTTGATATCCACAAAGGCAGCATCACAGACGCCTGCCTCTCTGTTGTGGCTCAGACCTTCATGGATTCCTGCTCTACCTCGGAGCACCGCCTGGGCAAGGATTCCCCCTCCAACAAGCTGCTGTACGCCAAGGACATCCCCAGCTACAAGAGCTGGGTGGAGAGGTGAGCAGCAGCAGCGGGGCTGGGTGCAGGGCTGGCCTGGGTGCTCCAGTCCTGCCCACCCTCCTGTGCTGAGCAGCTTTGCTGTCGGTGGCTGACAACGCAGCAGGGTGGCTCTGGCAGCGAGCTGGTGGCACAGCTCAGCCCTGCCAAGCATTGCTGCTCTGATTTGCAGCTTAGAATCATAGAATCGTTTAGGTCGGAAGAGACTTTTAAGATCGTCAAATCCAACCATTAACCCAGCACTGCCAGGTCACCACTCAACCATGGCCCTCAGCACCACATCTCCACAGCTTTGAAACCCCTCCAGGGACGTGGGCTCCACCACTGCCCTGGGCAGCCTGGGCCAGGACTCAACAACCCTTTCAGGGAAGAAATTGTTCCTCATGTCCAACTTAAACCTCCCCTGGTGCAACTTGAGGCCATTTCCTCTTGTCCTATCATTTGTTCCTTGGGATAAGAGCCCGACCCCACCTCATTCCAACCTCCTTTCAAGACGTTGTCCAGCCCAGAATCCACTTCTGCTAGGTGTAAGCATAAACCAAAACGATGTCCTTTTCCTTGCAGAGCTGAGATTAAATCCCAAGGAGAAGAGGGGCCTTTGGAGCCTCCACGTTCCTCACGGCCCCTCTCGGCCCTTCCTCCCCCAGGTATTACGCAGACATCGCCAAGCTCCCTGCCATCAGCGACCAGGACATGAACGCCTACCTCGCTGAGCAGTCGCGCCTGCACTCCGTCGAGTTCAACATGCTGAGCGCGCTCAACGAGATCTACTCCTACGTCAGCAAGTACAGCGAAGAGGTGAGTGTCCCCAGGGGCGATGCCGAGTGAGGAGCCACGTTTCTGCGTGGCCGTGGGGCGATCCCCATTGCTGCCATCCCGAGCTCCTTCCTCCTCCCTCACCCTGGATGCAGCACGAGCGTAGCTTGCACTGCTGCTGCCCTGCCCTGTTGTGTTTGTGCACAAAGGGGCTGGGTCCTGGCTGTGCCTGTAGCATGTTTTCAGGGGAATTGGGAGCTGGAATATGATGGGAGCACCTGGGTTTCTCAGCCAATATGCCCAGTGCAGCCCCACTCCTAAATGCAGTGGAAAATCATCATGACCCAGCAAAGCTCCCCAGAAACATCCCCGTCTTTTGGGAACTGCGTGGTACAAATCCCTTGTTGCAGTGACTCCTGTTCGCAAAGAATCCCTGGCAGCGTGAGCTCCTTTAATGAATGCATCACTTGAAACCAAGTTCTCACCATCTGTTCCACCCCTTCATTTCAGCGTAAGAAGAACCTATTTTGCAATTATGTCCGTTAAAAGGAAGTGTTTTGTCATTTAATTGCGTGCATGCCTTTGCGATACAATGCCACAGCTATTTTCCGATTAGGGTTTCAGAATCTCTTAGCTTTCACACTAAATGAGACAAGAAACGTGGAGTCCAAGAGCGGGAACGATGGTGGTGTGCGGGCACCGTGCACCCAGCAGCCCAACAAACCCAAGGATTGCGGCCAGGCGCGTTGCTTTGCCGTTTGTTATTTAAGTTTCACACATCCACGCTGCGAGTTGCTCACGTCTTGCTGCCCACCCACGTCTCCCACGCTGACTTCTTCCTCTCTGTTTTGTTTTTATTATTTTTTTCCTCTCCCTTTTTATTTCTTCCCTACCAGCTCATCGGGGCTCTGGAGCAGGATGAGCAGGCACGTAGGCAGCGTCTGGCGTACAAAGTAGAGCAACTTATTGGTGCCATGTCTATTGAGAGCTGAAGAAAGGTCGTGGAGCTCACAGACGGCAAAGGGCAGAGGATTGCAGGGACTCTCGGGAATTAAGAGGGAGAACAAGCAAGGAAGGCGCTGGACACATATAAATACCAAGGCTCTTCTGGGAGGAGCAGAGACTGGCCCAAGGACTGGCTGTGTTCAAAATCCTACAGGATCCGGTTTGAAAAGGCAGGAAGAGAAAAAGACAAAGCATCTCAATCAAAGTCAAATCAAGATGGATCGTTTCTTCCGAGCATACACGGGAAGAAGGAACCTGGAAGGTCTGGATGTCTCCATGGCTGCTGCTTTGCATGAAAATTGTTCGATGTATAGTAGAGAAAAAAACTTTATTTAAAGGGTTTTTAAAAAAAAAAAAGAAAGAAAAAAAGAAGAAATAGAGCAAAAACCACAGAGGCCACAGAGATAATCCTGTCAACAAGGTCCAGCTCTGAATCCTGTCCTCGAGAGACCCCCGAGGACGTGGCTCGGGCACTCTACGAACAGACTCTTACGCCAATTGGAAAGTCTGGAAAACCGAAATTTTTCTTCCTTTTGGGATCTTACAAAAAATATGAGCACAAGTTTGCACCACACCTTTTTACACGAGTCAAATAGCAGATTAGCCAGAAAATAGTTCAGTGGCTGAGCAACTCATAGGCACTAGAAGGAACTTGACCTGAATCGCAAAACCATCAGATCATCCAACCTGTCCTGAAATCCAGCTTTATCTATGTATTTATATAGTGTCAATATATATCTATTTTTTTTAAAATCCCATGTACCGTTGAATGAGGAAAGATCTGATTTTAAACGCTTTCCCTTTTTTCACCCCATTCCTCCTTGCTGGCTGCTGTGGTGACCTGGCAGCTCCCTGCTGAGACTGTGGCCGTGACCGTGACCGTGGCCGTGCCACAGCCAGTGTGTTGCCGGTTTCTGCAGGTACACGCTGAGCAGAAGCTCCCGGCGACCCTCTCCCATCGGGCAAAGCTGGGATGAAGCCTCCTTGGTTGCGTTCTGGTGGTGGTTTCTGATTTCTTGCAGTAAAACCCAACAGACCCCCCCAATGTTTACAGTGAGCGATACTTGAAAAGACTCGATGTAGCGAGATGAGATATTTATTGCTTTTCTGCTTGACTTGCAGAGCCGATCTGCGCAGGCTCCCTCTGCGTTTCTCTGCCAGCATCCGCGGGTTCCCGGGGTCAGGAGCAGGACTTGGGAGTTCCACTGGGGAGGGGGAAGAAATCTTTGCTCTAGGCAAGGGGAAACCTTCACCAGCACCCCACGGGCCAGCCAGCGCTGCCGTCTTGTCTCTGTCTTGGCGTCTCATTGTCATATTGAGTTCCTCGCTGGCCCCGACAGCTCGTGTTCTCATGGCCAGTGACAGGCAAATGTTTGTGAGTGTTATTTCTTCCCAAGACACCAAAGCTTATGTGTGTCCCTTTGTAGAGTGCCAGGAGGGGAAGGAACGCTGTAAATATTTCTCTCTGTAATAAATATTGATGTATGTGCAGGCTGCAGTGGGGAGGACAGGGTGATGAGGGCTGATGGAAGTACCAGTGACCGCATCGGCTCGGCAGCGGCAGCAGAATCGCTCCCGGCGGCTGCTCAGCCGTGCCGGGCTGGGACCTTAGTTTGCAGCTGGTGTGTGTCGAAGGAAAATCCATTTTTATATCCATCCCCCTCCTCCACTGTTCCCACCCTGAGGAGCCCGAGGGGGTCACCGCAGGCTCCCCATGCGTTGGGAGAGCTGTCGGCTTTTGGTCTCGAGATGCAGTCCTACGGGGAGCCAGCAACAGGGGAGAAGCACGTAGAGAAATACTCAGGAAATTGTTTTAATTACTGTTTGGTAAAAGCCATGCCAAGCTCACTTTCTTCTTTTGGTAATCCACTTCTGTGAGTTTCTCTGGGCCCTCTTAATAACTCTGGAAGAAAATACTAAGGATCAACCTTGTGCAATAAGTTCTTGACATTTACAAGAGCCTGAGCTTTGTGACTGGAGGGCTTGGATTTACTGAGACACGGAGAGAGCTGGCAGAGACAGCCCGAGAAGCAGAGCAGGGTTCGTACTGCCCGTTATTGAGAGTTCCCTTCCCGGAGATCCTCCTCTGCACAGTCAATCTGACTTCAAAGACAGAAAATGTCCGGGTTGTCCTGTTAAAGTCTGGCATCCCGGAGCCCTGCATCGGTGAATGATCCGTGGTTGCAGCAGCCACCGGATGGTTTGAGTATTCAGATCATTCACCAAATTCTTACAGTGCTCTGGAACCCAAAGAAGGCACCCAAATGGTTCCCAAGCAGTTCTAAATACCAGTCTGAATTGTTATCTCTGCAGGATTCATAAAATACGAGTCCTGGCCAAAGCAAAGACCTGGCTTTGCATCCCCTGGGTGCTGAGAACGTGTGCTGGCCCTACGGCCGGCGTCAGGCCCTCGTGATTCTCCTCACTTCTACTTGAGAGGCTTTTAAGCCTGCTTTCCTCCTCCTGCTCTCTGCTTTCTGGCCAGGAGCACCCCATAAGCAACTAGTTTGTCCTTTCCCCTTCCCCAGTATTTTCTCAGCAGAGGTGGAGGTCCCCAACCATGCCTTGGGCTCCCTGGCAAGGGGTCGTCGGGCAGTGCCAAGGTGGGTGCTGCAGCAAGGACTGAGTCTATATTCTGTGCTATGGAAGGAAGCTGAGCAGAGGAGGACAGCGAGAGCAGCAGGAGCACTTTGCAAACCAGTAAGCTGTTAGACTTTTGACTGACCTCCAAAGGAAGCAGCAGAAACATCTCTTCTTCCATCATCTGAAAAGGCGCTGGGAGGATGGCGTAGGGAACAGCACAGTGCTGACTGGAAGGAGTAGCTGATAAATAATCTGCCGAGTGTCTGCTCATGGTGGTTGACATGAATTATGGATCTTTACAGGCAATTATACAGAATGAAGCAACATATCCCCTTGGGGCAAGGCGCTCATAATCTATTGCCCTGTTTGCATTCGGCTTCCCGGTTACGCCTTTGGGAAGAGGAAACCTCAGATCTGAAAATGGCATTTTCTTCGCGCTTGCAGCAAACTGGACTTGAGGTTTGGTCAGGAGGGGGCAGTGACTTTGCCTTAGATGAAATGATTTCACCTCCCTCTCATTGCCCTCTTCCTCCTGCAAGGCCGGTTGGTGTTTTCATCCTCCAGTTCGCTTCATTTCAGGTATTTCGACATCAAAGTGGGAGACGTCATTTTCCGGAATCTCTCTGCCTGGTGTCACTGCTTAAATAATTCCATTTAATCTTCTGCTCATGAGCTATCAAAGCACCCACTCCAAGGGGGAGCAAGGTGCTAATCAAACGCTTCTCCACCTTGAAAGCCTTTATTAAAAAAACCCATGTACAACAGTCTAACATTAGGCAAGCATGAGCCCTGCTGTGGAGCACCACAACGCTGCAGCCCACCAAAGTACAGAGGATGTGGACATCAAGTGGTCCACGCTTTGCCATAAAGGATGAATTTATATTTAAAGGGAGGCAGGAGAGATCAGCACGGCCAAAGTGCTGGAGCCCCTCAGAGATCCAGCAGGGACCAGTCCGCAGCTGCATGAAGACCCACCACAGAAACCGGCGTGGAGAAACAAAACTGGTGGGCAGCATGCCAGGCAGTGGACATGTTGGGGAGGTTTATCCCCAGAGGAGGCTGGACATGGCCATGCTGGCCGGTGGTGCCTTCCTGCAGGGTCTCGGTGCTGTGACGCAGTGGGGATGGCGAGTGCAGCCGCTCGACATGATGGCAACAGAGACCTTCATCACAGCAGTGCCTTCAACACACTGTCTTAAAATCCTAACAGCCCATCCCCACTTGAGTTCTCTCTCCTACCTTCAACTGGACTTCACCAAAAATGTCATAATGTAGGAAGCAATTTGGGTGTGGAGGACAGAAGCAAGAGAGTGTAAAGCTCTGGGCTTGCGTTCCTGCACGCTGCTGACTCCGAGCACCTCGGTGGGAGTCATTTAAGTCTGCGTGGACAGGGTTGAAGCGCTTCCCTCCTCTGGTGGGCATGACCTACAAACCGGGTCTGATCTCCAGAAGCCCCAAGCAGCCAGCGGAGATGAGGAGCACAGGCCTGCCCAGGGCAGCAGGTTGGCAAAGGGCAGAGGAGCTCAGGCACGGTCCCTGTGATGCTCCTGTCCAAGCCTGTGCCTCGAGCCTGGTCCCTGGCAGCAGCCCAGCCACGTTTTCGCCTGTCACTGGCTCTTCTCCATCCCGTTTGCAGTGCTGTCAGAGCTCACCTGTCACGGGCACTTGGCTCGCCAAACTAAATGAAACTAAAATAGACTGCCTTGAATAAGCTGGGACATCAGGGAAAGCTCACGAGTGACTGTACTCTGGAGAGAAGGGAAAAAAAAACGTTCAGAGAAGGATAAATAACTGACATCAAAGATGCATTAAAATGCCACAAAGCTTCAACCGTCCCATCTCAGAGTTGCATTTGTACCATAAACCGCAAGCCAATAACGCAGGGAGCTGCGCCATTGTGTATAGTTGCGTTCTAGGTAGAGCTACGTAAGCGGTCCCGTCTGTTTAGTGAATGTGTCCTCAGTGAACACGCTGCATCACCCCAGCTCCTCCCAGCCTTCGCCCGAGGCTCCTGAGAACAGCGGCTCGGAGGCTGAAGGCAAAGCACTGGTGACAGCCATGAGGCCACCCAACACCCGCGTGGACAGGGTGTTTGGTTGGATTATTTTTTTTTTAGACATTTGGTGGGGAAATAATCAGAGTAAGAGTTGCCAGCATGTGCCACGAAGAAGATGCCGTTCAGGACCCGCAACCCTGAACGTGCAATTTAATTGTAGGTCGGTCACATTAGTTTGGAAGGAGAAGAGGATGGGAGTCTTCAAACTGATTTTCGCTGCTTTGTGCAAAGCCTCTGTTCACCGTGAAAAATCCCCAGTTCCGGGCAGTGGTCCTGTTCTGGGCACGGCACAGGTTCCAGCATCTCAGCTGCAGGCAGGACCTGTTGCCTTCCTGGCTCCCAGCAGAAAATTCTGGGTCTCTGGTCCATGCCCTGCAGCCTAGGGAGCTTCGCCAGGTGCTGGGTGGGAGGTGGGGAGGCGAAGGCAGCGGGGCCGCACAGGACGGCCAAGACCGACTGCTGCCTTTGCTGGAATAGCAGCTCCTCGTCTCGCCCAGGCTGCTTAAACGCAGCCGAAAGTGTTTTGGCCGTGCTGTGAGCACGGCGGTGTCTGTGTGCTTGTTCTTTCAGATCCCCGTTTGCCCCCATGTTACCCGTTCCTCTCCTCTCTTTGTCAAAGTGGAATATAATGCTGAAAAAACTGACGTTCCCGCAGCGCGTCGGAACACGCTCAGAAGACCCACAAGGTCCATCCGATTGCACGGACAATATCCCAAACTCTCTGGGCCTCCTGAGGCTGCCACATCAAACACGAGATCTCCTGTATGGCCTTTCCTTTTGAGATTTTTAATACCTCTATTTAAAATAAGCTTGGAAGTTTATGCAACAGCTTCTCCATCAGATGTTTCCATCTCATGGACCGGGCAGCAGAAAGGCGTGCCGGCAAGAGGAGCCGGCAGAAGGTGAATGAGCTGATTTAGCCACGTTATTTCATGGCTTCGGAAGATACTGTGGTAAAATGTCCTTCTCTTATTGATGAGTCTTTCTGTGCTGATGGCGCCTTGGGGGCCGTTACGAGAAGCGGTGGAAGCGGCAAGGGGAAGGGAATGTACAGGTACTAAAACTTCTGGAGTCCCCCTGGAACGTCATAGAATGTAGAGGTATCGGCCGTGGAAAAGATGCTGATTTCTTTTGCCCCCCTTCCCCGCGCTCCTTAAACACGTGCCGGTTTTAGGGGATTTGTGTATTGGCAGGAATAATGAGTTGGTTTGTATCCGTACCCATTCCACCGTGTCGTTCTCTGGCTCCTCCCCTCCCCGTTATACTTGACACACTGGAGTTCTGTATTATATATATTTTTTTTAAGATGATTGTCTGTTTTTTGTTGTTTTTACAAGTGTTGTGAAAAAAAAAAAACAAAAAAATGTAAGAAAGTTTAAGTATTTAAAAATGTTCCAAGGAAAAAGGGGGTTTTGTTATTATTCTAATATATTATTGTGTACCTATTGTAAATATGAAACACTCCTATTTTGCAAGCCAAGGACTCACTTTGTACTGTTGTTATATATAAATAAAGTTTACTGGTTAAAAAATCCCTCCTGAGCGGGTCCTTATTTTCTAACATGTGGCGTGTGGCATTTATTGTATAAACTGAGCATGCTGGTGAGAAATATTTACTTACTGAATCGCAGGTGCAGTAAATGGCTGAGTGGAAACATGGAACTAACCCCTGCCTAGCAAAGCCGGGGGGTCTGGGATTGCCCCCAGCCTCCAACCTTTGAAAAGCAACTTCTGCCTTTGCAGCAGAGAATATTTTTCCTGCAGTAAATAAAAAGCAAAGTGCGGCAAGTGCAGGGAGTTCTGAGGGACCGAGCGATGCTGCTCACGGCAGGTGAAGCTGGTGCCATCCTTGCTGCCCTCTCTGCTCTTCAAGAGCCTTCGGTGCCTGGTTTTAGCATCACTGCTAAATGGCCTCAAGCTCAGAAATGTCCTGTGGGATGTGCTAGTCCGTCGGCTCAGAAAAATGGGTCGAAAGGCTGAGCTGCCTCTCCAAGGAGCACCAATCCTTGCAGGCAGCCAAATGGACCATGGGGAACCCTGGGCGCTTCCACTCCAGGTCAGGAAGGAGCAGGGAAATGCTGTTTACAAATAAAGGCCCTGGATGAATTCTTCTTGTTTTCCCCTCCTTGAAATTATCAGTTCTTGAGGTAAAAGGCGTTTGCTTCCATTTCATAAATTCAAGCTCACATTTCAGCGAACGCTGAGAGGCATCTGCTGAGTAGCAGGAATCAGCAAGTGACTTCTTCAGCAGCTGTCTGTCAACTTTAATGACCAATATGGTTGCAATTACAGCAATGAACTTTCTCTAACAGCCCAAAATTACTCTGGATGATGATAAGTGGCAGAAGAATGGAGACCCTTAAGGAAGCATTAAAAAAGAAACATGGGGATCTGGAATAAGAGGTCTTACTGCTTTTTCGGAAGGCTCTTGGGGTTTTTTCCCTCTAAATTAGGTACTAAAAAGGATAAATCTAACCCAGAAGGGGAAGGCACGGCACACTGTGGATCACAGCGGGGAGTTCAGTGCTGCCCCAAGATGCAGTTTTCATACAGACGTTTGACACTGAGTCTGCTTGGTTCAGTGTAGTGCTGATGGGAGGTTGCTCCTGTTTGAAGCTAATGCAAATACATCGTGTCAGTGCGGCCGTCTGCTCCTCAGGCAGGTAATTTTATCTTATTTTCCTCAAAACTGAGAGCAAAGCTTGACGTGACCCTTAGGAAGGCAGCTGGGCCACATCCTGCCATCTCCCACTTCAAACCAGTAGATTTTTAACCTGGGCAGATGGATCCCGTGGGCTCTCTTAGCTCTGTTGCTGGTGGTCCTGTAACGGCTCCAGTGCTGAACTGGGGGGTGTCAACCCAGTAATGAGTGAATTTTCACATCGTTTGTGAAGCTAGGGAATAAGAGAGGAGATTATTGTTTTTCACTTCTGCCTTGGGTCAGTCTAAATTTATACCAAGACTAAAATAGGAACTCAACTGAGGTTCCCAGAGCTTTCCAAAGGGCCGGAGGACAGGAGTATGGTATTTTGCAGGGGCCTCCAGAGATGCTGAACTCTGGGTTGACTTGCTCATGGTCTTTGTGCTGTAGTAGAGCCTGGAGGTGGGTGGTAGGCTGGCTGCTGGCAGGAAGCGTTTCCCCTCCGTGTGTGACCTTTGAAAAGTTATTGACTCCTTCAGCTCAGCAAAGGTGAAAGAAATTTCAATGTCAATCGAAAGCATTGACCATGGGGTCATTTGTATTCATCTGCACCTTGTTAATATATTTAATATAGTAAGTATACTTGACTAAAAATTACATTTTATCTGGTGTACACTTCACAGGGCGTTATCGGCACTGACAGGGTCAAGTGATGCTTAATAAAGGGTCTGTAAAATGCAGATGGCTTAGATCCCTCTATCATTTCCCAGGTCCCATGCAGTAGAGTGAAGAGCCACAACCCCACTTTGGAAAACATCACTAAAAGAGCCAGTTTGGACCTTACATGGGTCAGGTCGTGGATTCCAGCAAACATCCCTCTGGAAGCTGCTGTTAGAGCCCTGAGCTGGGATAGGGCAGCTCTGCGGGCTGCCGGGGGCTGCTTTTCTCTCTGAAACAGCAGCAGAACCGCTTTGAGTTTACCCTCCATCCCTCATTCTAGCTTTGTGCTCGCCCTCTGCACCCCCGGGACAGCTTTGATGTCACCTTCTGAATATACGGGATTGCCTTGTTGTTTCATCGCCGTCGGTCTGTAGAGAGTGGGAAGGATTTTGGACATCCTGGTGCTGGCTTTTCAAGCCTGGTGATCAGGGTGAGCTAATGGAAGTGACACTTTCAATTACCAAGTACAATCGTAGCATTAATTTTGACCTGTTTAAATTCCAGCATCTTTTCTCTTCTGTGAATGCTTAGCTGGAGGGTGACATATAATTGTATGTAATCAGACAGTTATCGTAAACTGGCAATAATAACCACAAGAAAATCTCTTGCTTTTTTATTCCCATAAGCACACGTGGTCTTGTTATATTTAAGTGGCTAACTCATTTGTCATGGAAATTCAGCTTAGCGCTGAGCGGACACTTCACTGCTTAAAATGGAGCAGCACATCCCTAAGAACCATGCTTACACCCCTCCTCCCTAATCCAGAATTGTTCCCTGGGATGCTCAGGAGCCCTCACCATGGTGGCACATTTCCCCAGGTCCTTGGTCAGTCTGGAACCTCCAAGTGTTGATGTCACTGGAGGGGTCTATGGAGCTGCCATCACCGGGCTGAAAAGTAGCTAATTCATTGGAGACCTTCCAGAAGAGAAATCTTATATCTGCTCCAGTGTATATAAAATGATGCGAAAGTATTATAACGCGATATAAAATAGATGTACAGCATAATACGACGTGAGTGTGTCTATATCTGTTTGTATCAAGCGCATTACCCCAGGGTTCATGTTAAACTTAACATTACAAATATTGACGCCAAAACAAAGGATTTGTTTTCAGTTCGAAATAATACTTAGGAAAATGGAAAGCGCTCAGGCTTTATTGTTGCTTCATAATTAACTCCAGCGAAGGAATCTAATTACAAATGTTCAATGCTGCCCTATGGCAAAATGTCTAAGAAAAGGGAAGGAGGATGGCCAGGCTTAAACAACTCAGGTGAAAATTAACTCCATGGTAATATTCGATAATTAAGAACGTCTCTATCAGCTTGTCTGGGTATTAATGAATTGGGCTGTTCTTTTCACATTTGATTACTGCCATTTTATGGCTTCCATTTCACATTTGCTGCTCCTGGAAATAGGCTTGTCTGTGGCCGGAGCACAGGAATAGTGTCTTGGGGGGGTGGTTTATAAACAGATCCTGTTTGCCCAGAGTTTCTTCAAGGCAAATTTTGGAGCTCTGCAACTGGGTGCACAGGGGGCTGTGTGTGTCCTTCCTTGGTCCTTCGAGCATATCTCACGGGATGTCTGTGTCGGAGCTGGCTGGGAAGGGAGCAGGAGGCTCTCTTTGCGGTACAAAATACAAACCATGGGTTTTCTGCTCTACAGCTCATTTAAAGCAAAATCAGCAGTGATGATAATAATTTGAAAATGATCCTTTGGCGTGGTTGCTTTGCCTCGCTCAGCCCTCACCAAGAGCTCTGGGGCTTTGACCAGGATCTGGCCATCCCCTGATGCTGGTCCCCAGCCCCTCAGGGTGAGGAAAGGGGGGTTGTTCTGGGGCTGCAGAGCCCCTCCAGCTCTGCGCACCTTCGATGGGCGACCGATGGCCCTTAGCTACTGGCTAAAGCAAATGGTGCTGGGACCATGGATACAAAAGCTGGAGATGCCACAGCCTCCTGGTGTTTCAACGCAATAAATATAGAATCATAGAATCACTTAGGTTGGAGAAGACCTCTTGGATCATCAAGTCCAGCCTTCATCCAGCATCTCCCTGACCCCTAGACCATGTCCTGAAGAGCCACATCTGCTTGTTTTCTGACCACTTCCAGGGATGGAGACTCCACCACCTCCCTGGGCAGCCTGTTCCAATGCCCTCCATTTACTCCTGCAGCAGAGAGGATTTTTTCCCCCCCCAGCTCTGTGGCTGCCTCGCAGTGTGAGCAGCCTGCCCACCTGCCTCCTTCCCCTCTGACAACCGCGGCAGAGCTCCTGCCCACCCCTTGCACGGGTGCCGGGAGATGCAATTACATTTTGAGAGCCCCAGATGGAAGGCACCGCGAAAGCACCAGGGACTCCTGGTCACCAGCCCGGTCCCGCTGGATGCCAGGGCTGCCTCTGCACACACGCACCCTTCCTGGGGACACGGCTGTGGGTGGTCTGGGATCCGATGGGATGCGGGGTGGGGATGGATGGAGCTGGCTGGCATTGTCATGCTGCTCCAGCCGCTGCCGGCTGCCCAGAGAGGAGAAAGCGTTTTCTCTTTTGTTAGCGCTCAATTAGGCTGGGCTTTGAGGAGAAGATATAAATGCTTAAAAGTTCTTTTTTTTTTTTTCCATGTTCAGCTTTCACAGAGGGAAGCGTTGGAATGATCTCGGAGGGGAGGGGGGACAGTTGCTCTTGCAGGAGTTTTTAAGCATTCTTTTGACGTCGATTTGATTTTTGCAGCGGGAACCTGCAGTCTCTCTGAGCTCGCCACAAAGGCATCGCCTCAGGCTGTACAGGAGTTTATAGACTAGGTCACAGCCCTCGTGCATATTTTATATGTGCTCAAACAGCATTTCAGCCTCGGACAAGCACAGGTCAGGGTGCCAGCACCCTGCCTGGGAGCAAAGTGGCTCAAGGCTACTTGCACAGAGCACATACACCAAACAAATAGATCAAGCACCAGAAATACTGAAATCCATTTGGGGAGAGAACGCAAAGGGTTGCTCTGTCCATGGTCTGGCCTTTCTGCCTGTGCAGGTAGCAGGAGAAGGACAGCCCGATGCTTCCAGAAGGATTCTAAGCTTTTCGAGGCTGGCAACAAAAGAATGGCCCTGGCCAGCAGCTCCTAGCATGCTGATGGGTGGGATTCACCTCTCCTGCTCCAGATATGTAAGAGATGAGTGCTTCTAGAAGATAAGTCACCCCAGCTGAGCTGTTATCACCCTCTGGAGATGCTGTAATGCCCCGTCTGGCTCAGCCGGGAGCAGGAGACGGGGCCATAGGGCACTGCTGGGGCTCGGGGTGTGCTGGCACCGTAGGAAATGTGTCCACAGTGATCTCAGCACTAATTGCAGGTCTCAAACAAACACCTCATTTACACACACACTAATAAACTGGATGCCTTTTGATACAGCGCTGTTAAGTGGGAAGCTCACTGCCGAGGATGCAGCTCTGAAGCGAGGCAGAATCTTTCTCCATCAGCAAAGGAGCAGCGAGGAGCTGCCTGGGGGGGCAGGTGATACCCCCCGTGCACGGGCTGGAGGATTAGCAGGTTGGTAATGGATACGGGCTGAGTAATAAGCTGTGGAGTGATTAATATGGATATGATTTTTGGATTAATAAGGATGCGGCAGAGCTGTCTTCTCAGGAAAGATGTTTGCACTCACCAGTGTGAATGCAGTGACCGTTAGCTTAATGCTGTGATTAAACGCACATTTAAGACACCTCATTAAATTAGAGGGTAAGAGCGAATTCTTATAACCCGCAGCAGGAAATATAATCGGGGCTGGTGGGTGAAGAACTCAAGAGGATTCCTGAGGAGCCTCTGGGAATGTGTCTTAACAGCTGCTATGGGCCAGCCCAGCCTGGCATGTAACCCTGCACCCAGGCTCTTCTCCTCCCCCATCTTTGGAGCTGCCACCCCCCGGCATCACTCCTGCCCGTGGTCACACAGACACCAGTCACTGCTCTGCAGATGTGTGACCTTCACCCAGCTCAGCCCAGCTGTGGGATGAGGCCTGAGCAAAAGCATCTCCTGTGCCCCTCAGGTGAGGGCTTCCTGCGATGTCCTGAAGCGGGTTGAGTTTTCCCATCTCTGCGGAGCCCTCCTCACTTCAAACAGGGGTTAAACGCTCAGATCGATCCCGGACTTGTCTGCAAAGCACCGACCTAGAAGAGAAGAAGACTTTCAACTGCCTCATCCCACCCTGAGCTCAAAGCTACAGATCACATCCCCCTCAACTGCCTCTCAGGGATGCAAGTGGCCTTTGGCTGAGGGGATTGGAGAACCGAGAGCCTGCAAACCCATCCCTGGCTCCCACCCTGCGAGCAGCAGAGGAGACCCACAGCTCTGCCTGAAGCCGGGACCACCCCTGCAGACGCGCGGGCACAGGCACGTGCCCTTCTGCCTGTTTGTAAAACAATCTTTTTAATTTTCTGGTTGGCTTGGCAAATCGCAGCTGCTCCTTCCGCAGAGCTCCTGAGCACATTTGCACAGGTTCCCATTTACATACAGTGCGGCTTTTAATTTCCTTCTCGCCGCATGTTTCGCGAATAAACCATCTGAAATACTGCAGATGGCTGGGACGGGGAGCAGGGTGTGGGATGCTGGGGGCAGAAAGGAGCCCACGACGTGGACAACGCATGTTTCACCTGATGGCAGAGCCCAGGGTTGTTGGGGCTGCCCCGTGCTGGAGCATTACGCGAGGGTTTGTGCTCCGCTTATTTTTGCGTTAACTCGGTGGCTTTGCATTTACCAGGACTGAGCCGAGGTTCTCGAGTATTAATTGATTCTTGCTGCTGAGTGAGGCTCATTAAACAGCAGCTTTGGGGTGTAAGTGGCAGCTCGCAGAGGCGGTAATGAGCAGGACAAGAGGTCCAGGACTGAAACTTTGCACTTCCAGCATCTGGTATCACAATTACAACCCCAAAACCACAGCTCCAGCCACCAGACGCGCACACACACAAGCAAGAAAGAGCCTTATTAAAACAAATGGCTCAACCCGATGGCCCCCAGTCACAAAATGACAGGGATTGCTCAGCTAGCAACACCCTGCAGCTGGGTTAATGACCGCACTTTGGGAGAGCTGGCCCCCCCCAGCCCCTGCACAGCTCCAGGCAAACGGGGGGAACGGCTCCGGCTCATTCAGCAGCGAAACCTCCGGGGTGCTTGGTGGGGGGGCTCCCCCGAGGCCAGGGCAGCGGGCAGAGTAATTAGCATTCTATAGTGATTAATATGGTACAATTTGTGCATATGGTGTAATTATGGGGATAATTTATGCATGCAACTGATGATAGCGGAGCTTGCTTGCTGCTGGTCCCAGGTTCCCAGGGCCTGGCTCCGCTGCTCCCCGTGGCCACATTGCACCCCCGGGTGGCCCCAGCTGAAGAAAAGGGTGGAGCTGAGGAGCAAGGGAGAGCAGGAGAGGTGTGAGGCTGCTGGGGGGATGCTCCAGCTCCAGGAGGGACGTTCCAGCTCCCAGGAAGATGCTCCAGCTCCCAGGAGGATGCTCCAGCTCCTGGGGAGGATGCTCCAGCTCCTGGGGAAGATGCTCCAGCTCCCAGGAGGGGATGCTCCAGCTCCTGGAAAGGATGCTCCAGCTCCCAGGAGGGGATGCTCCAGCTCCTGGAAAGGATGCTCCAGCTCCTGGGGAAGATGCTCCAGCTCCCGGCGGTCCGGCTGCCATCTAGTGGCTTTTCCAGCTTTTCTTTTTCCCTGGATGCACAGCTCCCAGAGCAGTTCCTACAGCTCTGGAGGTCACTTCCGACATGGGGTAGACATGAAGTGCTGGGCAGGCTTTGGAGGGGTCAGAGGGACATAAGGCAAGAGCAGATTGCATAGGATCAGCACTCGCACCTTTATTTGGAAAGCACTTTTCTGCATCTCATCTTTTCACTGTTTATGCCATGAAGGTGTTCCTGACCCTGACACGGGAAGGCAGTCCTTTCTCTCTAGTTAAAAAGATGTCAGTGATGAACTCAAGAGCAAGGGGTCTGGCCTGGCTAATTATCTGAGAGGTCCTGTCTCTGCGAGACAGCTTCATCTCGAATGCTGATTTGGGGTGAAGGAGCAGGGCAAAGGGTAAACAACAACAAAGCCCCGATCTATATGCAGAGGCCCTGGACTGGAAACGGATGGGCTTTAGAAGGATCTGAAAAGCTTGTCCTGCTCGTGATGCCAGGCGGGGGGTGGGACGTAGCTCTGCATTCTCCTGCTTCTAAGCTTTAAGTCTATTGCCTTGTTTGAAAAAGCGTAAAAAGAAGTGAAAACTCACAAACCTGGTGCCAAGTTCCAAGGGCCTGCAGTGTGGTCCTTGCACCAAAATGCTCGAGAGCCTTTAGATCAGTCGTTTCAGCCGCCCTGATGCTCTGCACTCCCCCAGCCGGCAGCCAGCCTGCAAGGGACAGCCCCTGGTACGAATATTGGGGTGCAGTGAGAGATGACAGGATGGGAGCCCTTCTGGGGCTCAGGACGATGGCCACAGCTCTGCGAGGACCGATGGCTGCTGCAGCAGAAGCAAGACTTGTTAACTGAGTGGGATAAAGTTGCTCCATGGGTGATCTGTGCACACATGAGCTCAGGGATGGTTCAGCCCATCTCCGCCCCAGCGATGGCTGCTTTTCTCTAGTGAGGGATGGGAACCACTGTATTGAGTGGTCAGCCATTGGACCAGGCTGCCCAGGGAGGTGGTGGAGCCTCCATCCCTGGAGGTGTTCAGAAAACAAATAGGTGTGGTGCTTCAGGACATGGTCTAGGGGTCACGGAGATGCTGGACGAAGGTTGGACTCAATGATCCAAGAGGTCTTTTCCAACCTAAATAATTCTGTGATTCTATGAGAGTTGGAAACAGCCCGAATTCCCTGAAGGGAGCATGCCATATAAATGTACAAAAATCCCATTTCCAGTCTGGCTTCGTGGTGGTGTTAAGCAGAGTCTCTGGAAGGCACAGACATCAGAATAAATGTGACCCTCTTAAAGACGGCTGGTGATGCAAAGGTCAAAAAAAAGTGATTGACGAGGAGAAAAGTACATGCTAATATTTCTCCTGGAGGAAAAAGAATTACAGATAATGGGTGTAATATTCAAAAAGAGCTAGCACATACGGTGAGTGATGCCAGCATTTTAAAGGCACTTAAGCCTTAAATTTCCCCTTGACAAAAGTTATGTCACTCTTACCCAGTGCATCACACTGACATGTTTTATGGGCAAAGTGTCACGCAGCTCTCCCCAAAGGAGAGCAGAAATGCCAGCGTAGGAGCAGCAGGCGGGAGGCAACCAGCACCGGGCTCAGGGCTTGCAGCTCTCTCCAGGGGAAGCCTGTCCTGCTGCTGGGGTGATGGCCACCATGGTAGGGTCCTCCTGAAAGGTGTGCTCCTCAGAGGCCTGGGCAGAAGGATTGTACCCGCTGTTTCTCCTTTTTCTACAATCAAGAAAAACCAATTTCCCCTTTCCACTCTGCCTTAGGCACTTAGCAGCTGGTTTTGATCATTATCAACAGCATCACACCCTCAGCTTGGACGTGTCCAAGGGTGGGACCCTTGTAAATCCTGAGCTTGCCTTTTGTCCAAGCTCAAAATTCTTGTCTCCAAGCTCTGTATTGCGAAATGAGGAATAGGGGCCACCGCAAATTCCGTGGTTTATGCAGGGAAGGGCAGAGGCTGCAGGGCTGAGGATGGAGCAACGTGATGGAGCACCAAGCACCCGCCCCAGCAGATCAGCTTTCTGGGGCTGAGCTGGTGCCAGCAGCGGCGATGGAGCACCAGAAACCCTCCGGATTTATTGGTCTCTAAACCATGGTCACCAAAAAAATCAGGGTAGTAATCAAAGTGATAAACTTCACGCTTCTCTATCACAATGAAATAATTGTTCTGCCACAGCATCATTTTTCTGCCGTTTTTCTGCTCCCATGTCACTTACTGAAAATAAAGGGTCACTTCTTCCATTAGAATGAGCTACAGTTTCGATAACTCATAAGGATTTTTACTGGGCTTTATTTTTTTAATATTCATCACCAGGTTATAAAATCGGGGCCACCTTTCTAGGTGTTACTGAAGTATCAGCAGAAGGAGAAGGTGGCAAGTGCAGGTTTGCTGCAGTTCATTTAGTAGGATTTTCCTTTGTTAAATTGGAACTTATTGTTATTATTGCTATTATTATCCCCACTAGCTATTCCTAGGGGAAGACTAAGACTGGGAGGACAATATGGACCTAGCCTGAGATGGAATTTGGGCCATGAAGCTTCCATCCAGGCTGTTGGTTTGCAGGCAAAGTTTTCTATTCCCAATGATTTTGTTGCCTGGAGAAGTTGTTGAAGCACAGTTATTCTAGGTGAAAGAAGTGCCATTTTTTTTCTCTCCCTCTTCTATTGTTTCTTGCTGGTTTTGATGTATGATGCTTCCATATATGCTCCGTATATACATATTTAATTTTTCATACACAAAGTTCTGTCTGTCTTCAGGAAAAGGATGTGGAATTTTTGTGTCATTAATCTGGTAGGATCTTGAATTATGGTGCTATTTCTGAACGCTTTCTTCACATACATGAAATGATTATTTGACAGAGCAGCATTCAATATTGCTGGAATAATTATTATGCCTGTTTAATACATCAATTTAAGCTCTTATCATGGATTCTTTGAAAAGCTGGATAATTACATAAATAATTATGAAACATTCTATCAATGCATCTTAGCGCAAAGTTTTGCTGCAGATCTTTTATAAAGTCAGAACGAAGAATTGCCATGACTCCTGTTAAAAGGAGTTCACCCAACTCAGAAGGGCGTCTGGTGCCCTTGGCGTGTGCCAAGGGTACGTCCTATTTTCTGTAACCAGGAATTTCACGATCGATAAAGCTGTTCTTGGCCCTTCCTTCTCCTGGGCTGCATCTACTGCTGCTGCCTGGCAGGTTTCAAGCAGGGCCTGGGAATGCAACAGCTCTATTGATCTTTATTCTTCTGGAGGTTTATTAACACATTATTAATTAGCACGTGAGGCCAAGGGGAGGTTTGTTTGCCCTTTTCATCTGCCATTTCCAGACTTGTCACCGCTCTCCTCTATTTGCACTGGCATCCATGAAGTGGGTTTTTTTTCTTTGTTTTAAGAAAGAAGCTGGAAATATGTATGAATATTGGTGTGAGCACTCAGCAAGCCTGGGAAGACAGGTCTTCTTAAGCTGGGAATGGTGGGGGAAGGATGCACTGGTGCCACCTCTGCCGTGTTGCCAGCCCGAGCAGAGGATGGACACAAGAAGGTCCATTGGATGCTGGAGATGCAGCTCAGAATGCATCAGGTTGGCACTTCCACTTTCATAAGATATCATAGAGAAGGCCGAGAGGAGACCTCAGTGCTGTCTACAACTACCTGAAAGGAGGGTTGTGGTGAGGCTGGTGTTGGTCTCTTCTCCCAAGTAACTAATGACAGGATGAGAGGTAATGGCCTCAAGCTGCACCAGGGGAGGTTTAGATTGGATATCAAGATGAAGTTCTTTACTGAGAGTGGTCAGGCATTGGAACAGGCTGCCCAGGGCAGTGATGGAGTCACCATCCCTGCAGGTGTTAAAAAAACAAGTAGATGCTTCAGGACGTGGTCTAGTGGTCAGGGAGATGTTGGATGAAGGTTGGACCTGGTGATCCTAGAGTTCTTTTCCAACCATATGATTCTATAAGATTTCATAAAAATATGTCAGTGCTTCTAACCAGGGAGCCCTTAAACATTTGATTGGGGAGCATCTGGGTGAAGATCTAGGGCTTGACTGAGATTTTCTTTCCTTTGTTTAAACTTCTCCGTGGTGAGGGGAGGTGGAAGCACCACCATCCCCCCCACCCAGCGCTCAGCTCCCAGCCAGCATTGACTGACCCCCTCCCCGTTCTGGGGGGAGCAGCTGGTGCTGTCGGCTGAGCAGTCCATCACAGCTCGGCACTGCTGTCACTGGGAGACACGGTGGAACGAAAACAAAAGACGTGACAAATTTGTCCTTTTCTCTCTTATAATTAACCAAAATATCTCGTTGTGTAGCAAAGCATGGCTCCTAATTAACAGGCAGGCGAGAGGCTATTTTTAAAATCCAGACCCCCAGTAATTATATTTGCAGCAGAGAATGATATTTCAGTCAAACGCGACAGACAGTGAACCAAGCTCCCATGTGAGGCAATTAATATTTCACACCTGCCAAGCAAATCAGCAGTGGGGAGAGGAGGGGACGGCACCAGGAAGGGGCTGCTGTGCTGGGGGGGATGCTGCTTGCCACACAGAAGACCAAAACTCCTTTGCTTGGCTGGGCAATGGCCAGGGAAGTACCACTTGCTACTGTTGAGCCTGACCAAAAGGAGTCTGGGGCTTTGGAGTTGGCCAAAAGGGACATCAGCAAAAGAACTCTTGTCAGGGAAGGCTGTGCGGGAAGGTTGTGTCCTGTCCCAGCCCTTCCATCATCAAGATATTTTTCTTTTACTGGTCCCAGCAAGGCACTGGGCAGCTGGAGGAAGCTGTTGCTTTGTGCTCAGCCCGTCTCTCTGTGTGCTTATAACGGATGTAACTGCACCTCTCCTGCGAGTTGTACATATTAGCGCGTTCCATTTCCCTGTTACGGAGACAAAAGCTTGTATTTTCCTTTGCCCTGTTTTTGCTGCTCAGGATTAATCTGCCCATTAATGGATAATCTGTCAGCGTTTAGACGCGTTGGAGTTGGGAGGAGATTTACAGGCTTGTGATACCATCTGCCTTATTAGAATGGTTTGAAAACCTGACATTCAATTTGTTCTGCAGGATTTGACGACAGATTATTCTCCAGATTCCAAAATAATTAAGAAAACCAAAAACCAGAGAGAATGGTGACAAGGAGGATGGGCAGAGGGAGGGAGGCAGCCCTCGACCTGTCCTCTGGATAGGGAGGACTGACTAACCCTGGCAGAGCATCCCTGGCTGGGGGTGGTTTCTGCTCTGATTTGTTCCTGGGCAAGGTAACAAAATGCCACCAGAAGCATGGCTGGGAGACCACCGAGCCAATAAGGCTGGGTCTGGGGACCAGAAAAGCCACAATTTGTCTCTTATGCCTTGGAAAAAAAGCTTTTGTGTTTAACAAGGCAGCCGGTAGCTGGGGGGTGGTTGTGTGGGCCATAGCTTGCTCTCAAACACAGAGCAACACGCTGGGGAAGGTGCCCTGAAGGCTGCAGCTCTGAAAGTTTCCCTTCCAAATTATGGAGGGATCTCGCTCAGACAGGAGACTCTATTGACCTCCCGCCACCATCCTAATGAGAAAAGATGATGGTAAAACTCCAGGGGGGGGGTGGAAGAGCAAACAAATCTTCTTTCTTCCATAAAAACAAACCAATAAACCTGTAACAATTAATCTGAAACCATCTAGGAGAGGTCCCGGGAGAGGGCTTGCGCTTCCAAAGCGCTCTCTGAAGCACTTCTTATAAGTAATGGAGCCTCAGCCCCTATGTATCGATCGCGTGCCCCGTGTCACCGGAGTGCTTTGGCTAAATGATGCGGCGTCACTTCTCATCACTGCTGCTCGCCCTAAGATTACAAATGCTGCTGAGAGGGGCTGCATCCCAGAGAGACAGAGGAAAAGTTCTTGGAGGTGGGAAAAACAGTGGATTCGTCATGTTCCTTGTCTCAAACTTACAGCACAAGTTCCCTCCGTCCTCCGGCTGCTGCAGCCAAGGCCGTGTTGGGCAGCATGGGAAGACGTGCCTGTTGCGATTCTCTTTCTGCATGGGGTATGACGGGAAAACACAATTCCTGTTACAGCAGAGGCTGTGCACTGCTGGTCTTCTCACAGGGTGCTGTTTGCTCTTGTTCATCCACACGTGCACGTGACCGTCCTGCTCCCCTCAATCCCCATTGTGGTGGCATCTCCCCCAGCTCCGCTCCACAGCATCCCCCACGGCCTCCCCTTGGTCCCCCTTTAACGGATCCCCAGGTTCTGTCTGTATAAAATTAAGATGCCTTGAGATCCTTGCAGAAAAGATTTTCTAAAAGCACAAGCCAGAAATATTCCCGCATCGGAGAGTTCTGCTCTTTACAAAACAGCTGACGGAGGCTGTTCTGCGTCGTGTCAGGACCTTCAGCAGCCGTAATTCCAGCACGGTACCGCAGGGGAGAAATGCATTTGATGGAGCTGAGAAGAAAAATATCTGAAAGAAAAATGTAATTGGAAAACCACAGTGTTTATTAACAGTGGGCAAAGGGGAGCGGTGGAAGGCTGGCCGTGTTGCAGGGCTGCTGCCTGGGGATGCCGGCGCTGGGAGGCAGGGAGCCCGTGCCCAGGCTCGCAGCGAGCACGTGGACCTGCTGTCACACTGCTCGGACGTGGAAATGGGGAGAGCGACATGGGTGGGTGGATGTCTGAGGCTCGTGAGGGGATTGAAAATAACAAGCCTTTTATCTCCTCTGTGTTGGTTTCCCTGGGTGTGAAATCACTTCCATTCCCAAACCAGGAATGGGAGGATTTAACCACAGCCCTGCGGCTGGTCCGGCCACATCCCTCAGCAGGGACCAGCAGCGCTGGGACCATCCCCAGTGTCTGGGCTCCTGTGTGACCACGCTGTGGCCAAGGAGCTGCCGTCCTAGGCATGGAGAGGACAAAGAAGCTGTGCTTGGCAAGCTCTGCTCAGGCCTGGAATCCTTCCTGCAGCTCTGGGAAAAACCAGAGCCATTAACTCTCTGTTACTGAGGGAAGTTTATTCATCTTGGTCGTTGCTAATGCATCTTTTATTATCTCATAAATAGATTTTTTTTTCCCCCTAGTCATCATCATACTGAGAATATAGGTCTGGGATTGCACCCACAATTGGGATGTCTTTTCTATGCTTCTTTTAGTTGGACCTCATCAACAGCATTATATGAGATATGCTGTAATTTGTATGGAAAAAGAGCACTATAATTTTAAACGCTAACGAACACTGATGGATTGTTATATTTTAACGCAACCGTCCTGTAATCGCCGCCTCTGTCATGGCAAGAGCTTGGCTGATACAATGGCCCTTGCTCCCCTTCCCAGGAGGTTTAACTGGATAGCATCTGATTGCATATGCACTTTGATTTTCAGTGATACTGGAAGCTTTTTGTTCTATTATTCACTGTAGGTCTGTGTTGTCTGTGCTTATTATGTGCCATCAGAAGGTACCTGGGAGTCTGCAGCCTTCCCAGCCACTCCTATTGTACAAACACATCAATAAATAAGTGGTGTCTGAATTTAGCTGTGTGCTCATAACTGTTAGCAGAGCCCTGTCAGTTTTTCAGGTCATCTAGCACCGCAGTTGAAATAGTTTTGCTGTTGCATCCTTCTCTTCAGGAGACAACCAAAGAAGTGGATCTTAGGTTTCTATTTCACTTTATTTATTGCTCTAAGACCAAGGACATGACTTTAAAAATCAAAACAAAAGGATATTTTGAACGTGGGCCGCTACCGTTTCCAGTGCAATGGGTCGGTAGCAGCGGAGGTTGGTAATGAGTGAGGCTGCTCCTGTCTGTGTAGTTGAACAAACCCTCCTTTGAAAAACGGAGAGGCTCGTACCTCAGGGACCTCATTTCCCAGATAGGAAACAGCCGCACTTTATTATCAGCGATCGCCAGGGTGGGGATGAGAGCCCTTTTCCCTGGTGCTGGTCAAGATGCCTCTCATTGCTGCTGTTGCTGAGTTTTACGTCTCATCTGACGCTTCGGCAAGACCTGGCCCTAACCTGGTATTCACCCAGAGTAAAAGCCATTCCTTTATTTCCTAATTACTTCTGGTTTCTCTCTGAGAAATACGACTGTAGTTTTTAGACTGTGCTTACTTTACATAAATTATAGCTGGACGGGGTGTTTTCCCTGGAAGTAAAGGCAACATAGACTGGTTTTTGTTTCTTTTTCCCCTAATCTTGGTCAATGTTGCTTCATCAATGACCTTTTGCGCCTACTCAGAGCAGCTACTCGCCCCCCACAGCTGCTCAATGTTAGGGATGCTTCAGCCTTCAGCCCCGAGGTACCACCGAGGGGTACCACTGCCCTGTATCCTCCTCATCCTCCTCTTGCAATGCCCTGGGCTCAGGCTGCTGCTCAGTCCTGACCCCCAGTGTCCCCAAACCACCTCCCCACCCTTTCTGGCCACTTTTACAGCTCAGGGGATGCACATTGCTTGGCAGAAGCCAGTCGCACTTCCACAATCGCCCTGTCTGTGGGCTTGGGATGAACAAGGCCACTCATGAGGTGGCTGTATTTAAGGTATATTTGCAAATACAACCAATTAAAAGTGTAAAAACAAGCAATAGGAAAAAATGCTTCACTGAAAGGGTTGTCAAGCATTTGAGGTGGCTGCCCAGGGAAGCAGTGGAGTCACTGTCCTGGTTTCACTGGGATGGAATTGGAGACCAGCCATGGTGTGCAGGCTGTTGGGGTGGGTCAGGAGCCAGGACAGCTGCCCTGAGTTAGCTACAGGTGTATCCCAGACCAGGAGCATCACACCCAGTATAAAGGGGGCAGTTTGCTGAGGATGGAGGATTCTCCTTCTCTGCTTCCTGTCCCTGGGGGTGCTTGCTCATCATTCTGCTCCTGAGGATGCTGTCCCATTTATTGTGACCGCCATACATTCGCTGGGCTGAGTATAACTTTGTATGCTTTATATTGGTATTAATATTAGTCTTGTTGTTTCATTAAACCCATATTCATTTCAACCCACAGGTGTCCTCTCCTTTTCCCAATCCCCTTTCTTGGCTGGGGGAACATCAGGTGATAGAACAACTTCTATGTTTTAGCCCCAGATACTGACTAAACACAGTCCCCATCCCTGGAGGGGTTTCCAAGCCGTGGAGATGTGGTGCTGAGGGACATGGGTTAGTGGTGCCCAGGCAGAGCTGCGGGAATGATTGGCCTCGATGATCTTAAAGGTCTTTTCCAACCTAAATGATTCTATGATTCTATAATTTCATTGCATTTAAAATGAACAATATTGCAACTAGCATTTATTTGGAATTAAAGTTTAAATTAAGCATCTCGTATATCTCAAGTAGCTTAGTGCATCAACAAGATGAACTTGCTGCAGTCCTGCTGATGGATGACGGAAAGCCCGAGCAATGAATGCAGCTTACATGTTCGTATGACATCCATAAATGGGAGAAATAAATTGCAATCAGCAGTCTGTGGATCTGGATGGAGAAGCTAATCTTTGTACTAAATTAGGAGACATACTTTAATGATTTTTATTGGTGTTTTGTGGCAATGCTGTTTATTACAGTTAAGCACTTTGGACGGTGCAGCAATGAAAAGCAGTCAATGAAATCAGCCAGGTTAATGAGACTGCGATACAGCCCGAACATGGTGATGGATAGTAACAGAAATATGACTAGTTCCTCTCTGTCCTCTCCTGTTTGTTCCCTTTTATTGCTGCAGCTACTTGCCATTCTTTGTATATTCAAGCAAATGTGCCCATTTCCAGAAAAACAACAAAAAAAGGGATCTCAAGGGTATCTCACCACTTCAGTGCACCAGCAGCAGGCATCTAAAATCCCACTTCTGTGAGTTTGCCTGTGCCTTGTGCAGACAGGAGTGACCCAGCCAGAGCCTACAGAGGTGTGTAACCACCTTATCTGCTTTTTCTGAGGTTTTATTGTGACTTTTTAGAGCCAGTTCTCTCACACTGACGGAAGCACTGTTCGGAGTTTTCGGCTCGGTTTCCTTGCTCTCCCTGATGTGAGCTGCTGGGCTCCCACCCACTGGTCCTCTCCCCATGAAGGGAAGGTGGGATGTGCTGGTGCTGCAGAGCTCTCTGACCCTGTCCAGTTGCTGGTGAGAGATCACCCACTCAGACCTCCTCCTTCCCCTCGCAAAGCCAGGAGGAACTACTTTCAAAGACACAATGGTTTTTATTTAGCACGCTTTGGTTTCCTGTTGATGCTTCTCAATGTGCTGCAAACTGTTTCCAGGTCACACCAGCAGCTCTGGCTGAGCGTCCTCTGGCTCTTTGCCCATCCCCTGCCAGAATTTCTTCACATTTTAGGCCCCCGTTCTTGCAACTGTTGGTAGGCTTCTGGTTTTGCCGATTCTTGCCTTGTTTTTCAAGGCAATTCCTTCTGACTCATTCAATCTCCGGCATTGCTGCAGAAAATATGCAACTGGGGAACAGTTTCATGGAAAAATGCTTAAGTGACTTGATTTACATTGTAGCCTGCCCCTTAAAACTAGATTAAAGACCTAGTAATATCCTACAAAGTGCTGAACACACAGAAGGTAGTAAACGAGCATAGCCTTGATTAGATTTGAACCAACAATCTTGAAGTAAAAGTTTCAGACATAAAACTGTGCAGCGCTCTATCCACCATATGGTTTGCTCGAATGTAGTCATGTGTGTGCTTCATATTTTCCTTATTATTTGAAGATATTGATTTTCGTGGAATAATCATACTAAGCAATTTGTTTTAATATACCACTTTTCTTAATAACCATGCATCTTATTATTTTTCTTTAAGATTTCCAAAAGCTTTTTAAAATAAAATGTATGATCTGCAGATCAAGAGTCTTGGGGGATATTCAGCGGTGCCTCTCTGAGGAATGACTCTGCTGAGTGTAAATGAACGAGCAGGAGCTGTGCAAGGGGGTAATAAATAGCAAGGCATCCATTAAACGCGGTTGCAGAGATTATGAAGAGGCAAGACTTTGCCCGGGTTAAAAAAGATATATATATTTTGTCTCTAATTCTGAGAACTGTATTTAAATAGGACTTAGAAAAAGAATGCAAACACCTCAATAAATAGCGATGTAGAAAGGCAGCATTCTTTTGTAAATGACGGTTATTAAAGGCTCTGTGCCCTCGGTTTGGAATTAAATTTAGGAGCCTAGACATGCTGCATATTTCTTGCTGAAGCAGGAGGTTTTCCTTTGTGATTGCAAAGAAGGGAGGAGGGAGGGAACCTTCATTTAAAGCTGTAGGTAAAGGTGAGGTGGAGGAGCAAGAGAGGTCCCATCCAGCATCCTCCTGTGACAGGGGTCAGCGTGCCCATGGCTCACGCAGGGACCTTCTAGGGCTGGGAGAAGCAGGTGGAGCTCTGCTGTAGACACAAGGCAGCAGCCTCTCCAGAACAGCCTTCGCACAAAGGATGCCTTGATAGGAGGCTCAGGATGTAGTCTCTGAAACGCTCATGAAGGAAGCATTTCCTGCCCCAACCATTATAAGTGCAATAATGTGCAAAACCAAACACAATAAACCAAATAGATGGCAAGTTCTTCAGGAAATTGTGATAAGGATGATACTGGGGAAGATTTTGAGCTCTTTGCTTTTCTTAGATGAATTGTCATCCGTTCCATTCCTCAGGAACCGCCTGCTCCAAGCAGAAAGCTTGCACCCAGATAGCAGTGGACAGGAGTTCCCTTTGCTCAGCTCCACTCAGGATTTTGTCCTGTGCCTCCTGTTAACACAAAGGAGGCATCATCCCAGCAACATCTTAGAAGCTTTACTAGGAGAAATAACCCAAGCTTCACTCAAATACCGTTTTATTTGCAGCTTCATACTCTGCTTTGTGTGTTCCAGCGCAGGGATGCTCACACTGCTCCCAAAAGCTGGACCTTCTGCAGCAGTTCTTCTTACATCTCCCAAAAGCTGGACCTCCTGCAGCAGTTCTTCTTACATCTCCCAAAAGCTGGACTTCCTGCAGCAGTTCTTCTTATATCTGCCAAAAGCTGGACCTCCTGCAGCAGTTCTTTGAAGGCCTGAGCGTGGTGGACATAGGAGATGGGTTATCATTTCCAGAAAATCTTGGTCTGTCTGGGAAGTGGTGTGGTTTTGTTGCTAAGGCTGAGGGTTGAGATGCAAAACATTCGGCTTTTGGGTTTTAGTTGTGGTGTGGCATTGCTCCAAGTACTTCCACGTGCCTCTGCTCTTGCCCATGTGGTGGGAGTGCTGTGAAACATTAATATTTGCTTTCGATTTTAGTGGGAAAGTTATTGAATTGCTTTGAAACTCTTGAATGGCGATGGACAGATGAGTGTAAGGTTTGATTTATTTGATGGGATTTTGTACAGAAATAGTCCTCGAATGCTGCACATCCTCTGGGCCAGCAGCGCTGGTGTCTTGGGAGGATGGTGGGAATCTAATTATTTCATCTCTCCAAAATAGCAACTTTAAAGAGGTGAGGAAATGAGTACTCCAAAACTATTGTATGCCACCTCCCTGCTAAAATACTTATAGAAAACACGCTTCCTGGCATATAACTTCCTTGCCATATGTCTATTGCATCATTCACAATTCAATGAAATCACCCTTAAACACTTGGGCAAATTCCCAGTCTATGTGAACAAGCCTTCATCGCCGTCCCGTTTGAAACGTGGACACTTGATCCTGTAAATGTTTAGCTGAAATTGGCTCAGCCGTTGCTAATCTTATACAGCTGATACTCTGCTTCGAGATTGGTCAAGTGCATGTTTCTTATTTTGGCCTTTTAGATGTTTAACTATAAAAATTTGTTAGGGGTCTGAAAGGAGGAAATAATTCTACAGTTTCCAATGTGCTCAAGTCACTTTAAACAGAGGTTTAAACGGAGAGTCCTATGAATGAAAAAAGGTGTTATCTTCCGCTCATTGAATAAACAAATGGAAATAACTGAAGAGCCTGGTTACAGCTGGATATTCTGAATATTTGGAACAGGCTTGGAGCTGTGTACACACACCCCTAGGAACCGAAGGGCCTGCCAGCTTCACAGCATCTCTGAAGGTGTGAATGGACATCAGACAACAAAGCCCAACCTGCTCCTGGTTAGGCTGGGCCAGCCTTGCTTGAGGCTTGGAGCTGTGCTGGAGGTGGGCATGGTCCCACCACCCTCTGCCCATGTCCCCACTGAGGACCATGTTGATGCCTGTGCTGGAGCGATGGCTGGGTCTCCAAAAGCAGAGCAGTGGATGGGTGGAAGTATCTCTAGGTCTCTCTTCGACAGTCCTCTGAAGACAGCGCAGAATTATCTTAATAAGTAACTGATTTGGGGTTTTTTTTGGTCCTTCATTTGAGGATAAGTCAGATTTACCTTTGTGCCATCCTTAGTGGAGGCAGTTCCCTCAACTGATTTCTGAGGCATGGTCTGACATACTCAGTGCACACAGTGGGCATGAGTGTTAATGAAACCCTACAACTTTGACACGGGGAATGTCATTTAAACACAGCCCGACTTCCACTGGAAACCCAACCCGCGAGCTTCCCGTGCTCACTGTCTGGCAGACCCGCTCGTCCTCTATTTTTAGTCCGGCTCTATATTTTTAGTCTGTTTTTTGAAAGGTGAAACAAAACCGGCAGCCAAACCCGGATGATTCGCTTGGTTTCTTTCATTCAGGAGCCTGGAGCAGCGCTGGAGGAGAATGGCAGGAAACCAGGAGCAGGAGGGGCTGGGGGGCACAGGAGGACCAGCCACCGCTGGGGACCCACCACGGGGCTGGTCCAGAGCTGCCCTGCAACTCCCGTGCAAACCAAGGGGCTCAGCATGAGCTGGTTTCATTTATTCTTTTCCTACAGTTCACTTATTTTTAGTACCAGAATAAAATTTCTAAGCATTTCTAAGATTTTTGCTGGCACTGTACAGGAGTGGTTGCGAGCCCTGCTGTGGGAAACCGACCCACTGTTTTTGAGATGTCTTTCTAAGTCAGCTAAAGAGAACTACAACTCCCATGAGGCAGCTCGGCAGCTTCTTTCAGCAACTTTCAGTGTCATGGTGGCTTTTTTTGGTGCTTTCAGGATGCTGGGTCTTGCCAGATAGTCTTCTGTCTTTCCATGGCTAATACTTTGAAGTTTCAGCTTTCTATTTTCAGTTGTGTTATTCAACCCAAATCCTGACTTTAAAAGAGAGAAAAAAAAAAGGTTATTTAAGCAGGACCTTTGTCTCACTCTACTTTTCCCATTTCATCTTTTGAATAGATTTTCTAAACTGCTCTAGACGCAAACCTGTGTCATGGACCGAGTCATGCGTTTCCCAGTGTGTGTGTGAGAGGAATAAAGAGAAAATACTTGGAAGGAGCTGGTGGAGGCCACCAAGCTGTGTTCACTCAGGTTTTACACCATATTTTAGATCATTTTACTGGGATATTTTGTTCTTTATCAGGCCTCTATAGCTCTGTCATTCAGCAGCAGCTTACTGAAGATAATAGAAATCTTTATACAGCCGTTGAAGCATAATTCTTAGCTACAGATGTTTCCTTCCAAGAGACATTTTCCTGCCATGGTATCACAGAATGGTTTGGGTTAGGAGGGACCTTTAAACATCATCTTGTCCAAGCCCTGTCCTGTACCCAAAACAAAAGCTACTAGGATTTCGTCGTACCAATAAATGGGTACACTGGGAATGCTATTGGGGGATTTCCTTGTACAGGATACTGCTCTACCTTTTTTCCTGTCTTTTAAGCCTTTTGCTGGCTGTAGCCATATGCCTGGAGAAGTGCAATGGGGGCATCCACAAAAAGATACTGTATTGAGCAAGTCCTTCATTCCATTCCATTCTATTCCCAGCCACCTCATTTTTTATTTCCTGTTGGCAATGACTTCTTTAGTGACTGTGTCATTCAGCTGTAAATGAGAAGAAAGAATTCAGGCTTAACTGGAATTATTTAGTTCCCCAAGTGATCCTATCTTTTTTTTTTTTAAATCCCCAAAAGCCAAAATTATTACTAAGACATTTCTGTTGCTTTTGGTGTCCTCAAACACCAAGAAGTGGAAACACCAAAGTATTTTAAAATGGAAGAAAAGAAATAAATTCTTTTTTACATCAATACTTTTGAAGATACTCGTGTTTCTTTAAGGCCATTGACTCAGTCCCTTTGCTGCCTGCTGCAGAGCATCCCTCATCCTGCCCGTTCCGGAGCTGGTCCCACGTGTGCCTGTGGTGCAGCCGCTGGAGAACCAGAGCCAGGACCAACTGTTTCCACTTGGTAAAGTTCAGCCCGGTAATAAAACTGAAGTCAGTATTTCTATGCTGTTTTTAATGTTTCTATAATGCGTTATTAATGGAAATGAGCTCCAGGAAGTTATTTATTGGTCTCGAGTCCCTCTTCTGCTCCAGGTTTTATGCAGGAGTTTTTGCCTGTGGGTTTTTCTCTCCCCCAGACCTTCTCTAACCCATTTCGTTCATGTTCTCTGTTTGACCGAAGTCAATTTAGTGAAGCTAATGGAGTTACTTCTCTTCAGGTCAGCGGTGATTTCGCATCCTTGAGTTCCTTGCTTAATTTGCTGAGAAAATTTCTGATTCTGAAGTCAGTTCTCAGAGTTCCCCTTTCCACAGCACTGGCCACAGCACAGCCCCGGAACCGTGTGCAGGCTCACCAGCCATGGCTGGACCTGGAGTTCCTCCACATCTCTGCTCTCCTCCGCGTGTGTTTACTTCGCTTTGAGGGAAGTTTAGGCTCCACCGTAATCCTTCCTTCCAGCTGGAGCACGTTGCACCCCTGCCTTCCCTTCAAGGGGAAAGCGAGCAGCTCGCAGGAAAGAGTTAAGCCCAGCGAGGCTTTGGGCTCCTTTGCTGGGGAGAGGGTTGTGCTTTTGTTTGTTTTGAAGCGCTGGCAGGAAAGTGGGGAGGAGAAAATTACCTAAGTGATAGTGAGGTTGCCATGAACTATATAAAACTGTGAAACCAAATCAGAGAAACTCCACCTCGCCGTCTTGAACCACAAGCACAACCCCTGAAGAGAAACCCACCCCACAACGGAGTGATCTCAAAGGCTTGAACTAAAACCAAGCTACATGAGCTCAGAGCTGCTGCAGGACTGAAAACCCAAGAGCTGTCACAGCCAGAGCCAGTCTTAGCGGGAGCCGCGAGCAGGAATGCTGTTCTTGGGAAGTTTGAAAATAATGAAGTGGAGGCAGCTTCTCTGGATTGCGTTCTGCGCCGTGGAGTTGGCTGGTGAGTATTGACTGCAGCGAGTACCAGGGTTACAAGCACTGAGAAACAGCAGTGTGGGGCAACTCCCTTACGACTTCTGCCAGAGCAGCTCGGGGGATGCCTTTGAATGAGTGTTTAGGGGATATTGCAATTTCCCCACTGCAGTGACCTTTCCCAGCAGAGCACTGCACCAGGCATCCCAGCCAACAGTCACAGCGATGTGCTGCCGACACAAAATGCTGCTTTGGACACAGGAGAGGACTTGGGCTAAAAGAGCCCCTGTAGCATTAGAGATGGCACCAGGGGATGCAAGAGCAGCACGCAAAGCTGGGGAGCGCAGCCACACTTCAGTCGGCACCGGTGTAAATGAGCCTTGCTGTTGTTTTGGGGTAGGAACTAAACATTTGCTGAAAATCAAAGGAATCTCCCATAAATATTGAAATCTCCTATTCTAGCTCTTCAAATATTCATCATATGAAAAAGTGAATAATAACACAGAGGGTTTTCTCGTGGTAGCACTTCTGAAAGGGTTATCTTTTAGGGAAATATTACCATTTTTTTGTCCCAAACCCAACAACCATCAAGTAATAAAAAAAGTGAAGCAGCACTCCGTGTGCTGGGACTGGAGCCAGGAAGCTGCGGGTGTCTCCTCAAATGTAATTTTTCCTTACTCACATAAATGTGAGCAACTAGATCTATTGAAAGGATTTGCTGTATTTCGTTCTTCTGTTTCACGGCGCTCCTTTGATGTTCCCTTTGCTGCCAAGGTACATTGCTCACCCCAGCCGCTGTGCCTGACCCGCCAGTCTATGCTAATTTTACAGGAAGGGGAAAAAAATGATTTTATTTGAGAGAAAGAAAATTCAGGATTGTCTGGTTGGGCTGAAGTGAGCAGTGAGGGAGGGGGTAAGACGACAGCGTTTACCTGGAACGCAAAATCTGAGTTCCTTGTAGCAATAGAGATAAAAAGCTTTGCCTTTGTATAGACAAAGCTACCGGGGGTTTAATGCTGAAAATTGTCATTCTTTTTGCCACCTCTCTGTATTTCTGTAGGATATTGCAGAGCTGTATTGGCATGGGCTGGGAAGTGGGGGGGTTTGTTTCTGTGCGGGACAGAGGAAGGCTTGGGGGCTCAGGCGGGGCTCAGCGTGCTCCTCAGCTCTTTGGGGTGAATTCAAGGAAGGTTTCTGTTGTGTGGCTCCTGATGGAAATCCCAGTTCTGGGAGGTTTTGGCTGCTGTTGAGGGTGGGATGACCGGCCTCCAGCTGCCTCCCAGGACACCTTGGGCTAAAGCCACGTGTTTTACAGGGAAAAAAACCGACCCGTGCCACACTGGGCTGGGCACAGGTCTTCCCCAAATGCCACGTGTGGGGAGGATGAAGGCTGGGTACCGCGTGGCTACAGACTCCAGAGCCACGAGCAGCCTCATCCAGCCTCACAGGGAGAGAATCCCACGTGAAATGTTCACTACCGGGCTTCCCCTGGTCCTCTGGGGAGCCGTCGGGTTGCAATGAGCATGGGGGAGGTTGATGCCCATCACTGGTCCACAGAGTGGCCGATGCTCCCGGGCTGCTCAGGGACTCACCTCCTGGAGAGGTGGTTGGTGGCAAAGTTGGGTGTTGATAAAGCCAGTGGAGAGCTGTCCTGTGCCTGTCTCAGAATGCACAAGGAAAAGAGCATGTACATTCTACTTGTACCTAATCCCAGCACTTTCTTGGCTTCTAACATTTTATCTTTCTTTTTGTATCTTTTTTATTCATCTCTGCCAAGCTCGATTTTTTAAAAAATCCTCTTTTCTTGTCATTTTAAAGCATTTTTTTCTTTCTTCCTTTCCTTTGGCAAGACCTAGAAAAGCTCTAAAAAGCAGGGAAGGAAAAAGGAGCTTTAAAGCTCACAGCCACTTGAGTTTAATGTCCTTTAGAGAGCTGCACATCGTAACTGCTTAAGCCAGGAGCACCCTCGGTCCCCGGGAAGGTGCCGGGCTCCCCAGCAGCACCAGCAGCCACGAAGGCCACAAGCCTTTGGCAATCCTGGGTCCAGCAGCTGGGGTTCGGTGTGGGGGCTCCCCGCAGCCCCCAGCCCTGTGTGACTGCAGCCCCACACCCATATCCTGCCTGGGAGAAGGAAAAGGGGGAGGGAAGGGATTTTTATCTGATATTTCCAGAGGGAAGAGGGCTCCACCCGCTTGAATTCCTGCCACATGGCTGAGAGTAGCGAAACTGGGAAGGGATGAGTAATGCAGCTGGAGCCCTCGGAGGAGCTGCTGCGGGAAGCCCGGGCTGGATGCAGCTTCCCAGCTTCGTGTCCTGAAGTTCCTCACCCTCGTCTTCCCCATGTGCTGGTAGCAGTGGTACCTGCTGCTGGGTCACCTACGGTGCTTTGCCGTAGCTCAGCTGCAGCTCTCCTGGTGTTCTCCTGGTGCACTTGGGAAAAGGCTTTGTTACACACATGGAGGAGATGGAGAATCCCTCCTGGCACCGGGCTTCCATGTCAGAGCACTGAAGGAGGCACCCAGGTAGCAAGAGGTTTACCGAGAGATTCAAGTTCCAGCCAGTACCACCACAGCAGATGCGATTCCTATCCGGGAATCCTGGGGACAGGAGCCCTGATGGATGTGGACTGGAGAACCCCTCGTGTTTAGTTTGCTGAGGGTGCAGAGTAGGGCTCAAGTCATGGAAAGTTTTGTCCTGTTTCCTGAGCCTTTGCCACTGCAGAGTTTTGCCTTCTCTGGTCCTGGTTTAGTGCTTGGGGATGAGCGTTGGACCAAGCCAACTACTTTAACATTTATATTGTTGCTTTTCTGCATTTGATTTAAGCTGAGATCCTTCCTGAGCCCCGTTATTAAAATATCCTTAAAAATCAGAGGTATTTACTTTTTTAAAGCTAGAGAGATAAAAACAACAGGTACAGCGAAGCACAGTTCTATTTCCCATGTCTGCCACTTCTGCTCCTGCACGTGCTAGCACTACCAGCTGAAGATTTCTCCAAAGTTAATAAATGACTTGGCTTAAACTCTCCAACCCTTAATACTAACAAATTGACAAGGTTTAGCAAAGCTAGTAAAAATGTGTGGTGCAATAAATGACCCACTTTAGCCAAGCTCCGTGTGGATTATCCAGCCCACATCTGGATCATTATTTATCTCATGAGTCCAAAGGTTTCAAAAAACTTAAGCCACGTTTCCTATAAAGGCACCTGCAAATGCTACAATAAAGGGAAGAAATACTACGTGACGGGTCTCCTCGCAAACTGCACTGAGCAATAATCCAGGCTTCAATTTACGATATTCAGTGGTGAAAAGACTTTGATTAGAAATACCTCTGGCGCTTCACAAACATCTGGAACAGTTCAAAGGTGCTCGGGTGGCTGTGGCACTTGGGGAGGTCAAGCCCAGGCGCTGCATTGTTCTCATGATGTAAAGTTTCCTGCTCACGTCCATGCGAGCACAAAGCTGTGCGCAAAGCGTGGATTTAACTTTGTGTTACTTGTGATTCTGGGCGTGCAATCATGCCTCCTGCTTTTGATTTGTTAAAATTCATCAGAAGAACTTGGTGATTCAACCAGTTGGAACTGAATGGTCTTGGAGAGAAGAAACGCCTCCCTTAAATAAAACCCATGCCAGAACTGAAAGCCCAGATCCAGACACCTGCGCCAAGCCCTCGGCAGGGCCCCCGCCTCCCCTGCTGCTCTCGCGCCCCGAGCAGCTGCAGCCTGGCTGGGATGGGATAGGATGGGATGGGATGGTGTGGGATAGGATGTGATGGGATGGGATGCAATGGGATGGGATGCAGCAGTCCAAGCAACCCCATGGGACCATGCTGGGGTGCGCTCCCCACTTAGCACCCTCCAGTACAACCACCCACCGCTGCAGGAACAGCTGAGCAGCTCTGCCTGCTGCCACCCATTGCCAAAATAAACTTCAGTGATCTCAGTCTTTGCTCTTCAAAAACTGTCCAGATTCTCTGGAACTGATCCAGCAAAGTCCTGACGGAGAAAAATCCCTGCCAGGATGATACTGAAGTGCAGGATACGGCAGTGCACAAGGCTTACGAGTGTGCTGGTGCTGGGTGGCCGATCAGGACCTGTCAGTGCTGCTCCATCTCGATGGGTCATTTGAAAGGATGAAGTCACTTTTCTTGGAGCTCAGGCTCCCCTGGGCAGAAAGACAAATGAAACAACATATTTTGTGTGATTGTCTCTTTAGTGTTTGATAAGAATCTTAAACAGCAACAGCCCTGGAGTAGAGGCTGAAGCTCTTTGTTAGAAGTGGAAATAGATCTTAGGAATAGAAAAGGTTAAAGAAATGGAAAGAAATGCATTTTAACTGGCTCATATAGTTCATTTCAGAAGGAAAAGCTGGAAGTGTCATCTTCGTAACACACCAGGAAGCAATATATAAACTTTAAGTTAGAGCAGCAACCCGTTCTCCAAACATTCTGTTTTACCTCCAAAGATGTTTTTGCTCATGAGTCAGAGCTGATCCCAAGCCAATGGGAATGTTTCTATTTACTTTGAGATTGTGCCTGCAACTGCAAATCCAACTTATTTTTCCTGAGGCACACAAGTGATCTCTTCCAATGCCTGAGTCTTTCCTCCAAGGATTATAAACCCAAACTGCGATGAAATCCAGCTTTGTGCAGAGCTTTGTGCATCACTCGGTGAGCCCGAGGATCGGGCAGGGTGAGGCCAGAAATGAGCTTTTCCTTCTCCAGCACCACCCCGAGAGCTCCGGAGCTGCACCAAAGGCTGGTACTAGTCCAGCCAAAATCTTTAGTCTCTGAGCTTCTCCCCTCTGAGCTCTAAGGCAGCCTGGCATTTTGGGGCAAGAAAAAGCACATTCGTGTATGCCGCTAACCCTGCCCTGCCTGCAGGGACCCTATGGGCAGGTGGGGGTCTAGGGGCTAGGATGGGGGGACAGCAGCTCCTAACACCTTCCTCTGCCCCCAGGTAATGCTCTGGGGAACCCAACAGCCACCCCCACATCGACAGCCACGGAGATAAAAGGCATCAGCATCACAGCAGCCACTGGAGCCCCTGGAACCCCCGCAACCCCCGGAACCCCAGGAACGCCCAGCAGTGCTGCACCAATGCCAGAGACTTCTGGTAATTGCTCCCCCTGTGATTTCTGCTTGCATTTGCATTAATAATCAGATGTATTAATTGCACAAGCTCACCCTAAGAAACTGCACAGTCAGTGCATGGGTTGTGCTCCCAAAGAAAAGGCCAATAGTGTGGTCAAAACCATCTATCCTCTCCAAAAAGTCCTACCTGGGGCAACCTAATGCTGTTGCCTTCAGGACAGGTGGCTTTGGCCTATACTTTTCAAAGCAGCCAAGAGATGATGGAACAAAATGCTCGTTAATCTTGATCTCGACACACCTATTCTTTGCTCAGCAAGCAGTGCCCAAAGAGGTCTGCCAGCCTTTCTGCGAAGAGACCAATGCTCCAGAGGGCTTCGAAGCAGGGACCCTTGCACAGATGTACGGTGCCTTTCTCCTGTTTGAAATCAGTACATCTATTTGAAGACTCTGGGTCAAAGGCTGAGAGCAGAGGGATGCAGGGCAGGTTGGGCAGTGGCATCCTTGCTGTGGTGCAGCGTGCACCCAGGAAATCAGCCCATTGTAAGCAGATTATGAAGCGCATGTAACAATTAGGCAATTGAAGCAAGTCTAATGGGCGTTTCTTATGCAGCCAATAACACGTTCTGGTACCGCTGGCTATGACTAATCAATATTGTACTTCAGTCATTGCAATGCCACGCATTGATTTTAGAGGACTTAAGCTTTCTTGTGTATCCTTTTCATTGCGTTTCTTCAAAAAACGGAAGCTGCAACCCAGTTCCTGGCATCCAGCCTCACCTCCCCAGGGCTCAGCAGCAAGTGGACGAGCCTGCAGCCCAGCCAAGCCCCCACAGAGCTGCTGGGCACCCCCTCGGGCCCCGACCACACAAGCCACGGTGTCTCCACCACCAAGAGCCCAACGACACAACCCAACACAACAGCAGAAACCCCAGGGTCCACGGTGGTTGTGATGAGCTCTTCTACCATCTCGGGGCATCAACCTGTCTCGATTTCCACCACGCCAGAGGACACAGCCTGGTACGGCCCAAAGGTGAGGATGTGGCTGGGTACCATGGGCTGTGGGACCAGGAGGAGGCTGGACTTGTCTCACAGCCCCCAGACAGTTCACTGATACCACCACTGTGCTTCTTCCCTTCCAGCACATCACATGCCACAACATCAAAGAAGTGAGTGACACTGGAGCCATCTGCTTGCAGCTCAATGAGACCAGCACTTGTGTGAGTTGCAGCCCAGGGTGACCACGTGTCTCCAAGGGGGTGGACATGCAGCAGGGTGGAGGGGCTGTGAGCAAACAGCCAAGCACAGGTTCCTGCAGCGCTGTCAGGCTTGCAGGGATGGTGTCATCCATCATACCTGGGGGGTCGGTTTGGGGTGGGGAGCTCACACTATTACGTCTAGGGCAAAGTGTCTGAGTTGTGCCAAACTGATGGAGGTAGGGATGATCAAACAGTCCCAGGAGGTTCCCAAAGGGATGATCACAGCATTCCCAGGGGAAATGCAGCCTCCTTGTTGCATAAAGCCTCCTTTTCCATGATTAAGATCCAGGGTCAGTTTAACTTCTAAAGTATCTCCCACCACATTTAACGGGAAATTGCCTTTGTTATTCTTCTTCCTCTTCCCTGTTAAGAATGTGAGTGCCTTTTTCTTGTCTTGCCAACTGCCCTAGGAAAGAAATCAGGGTGTCTGAAGGAGCGTGGGTGGCTGCTCAGTGTCCCCATCTGCACTAAGGGAATTCCGGGCTCTCTGGAACTGCCCTTGGCCTTGTGCACCAAAAATGTGGCATTTATAAGAGCAGAAGAGGGTCCAGCTGAGACACTATTGCAGGTGGAAGGCAAGAAGCCTTTCACACAGGAGGTACAACCTGCAGCAGGAGGCAGATGGAGCTGGACCTGTGGGACAGCAGACCTGGCAATGCCCGGGGTATAAACCGACAATAATTCCTTGTGCTTCTGCTGGTCAGCTGTGCTACCACCTCTTCAGATCAGGGAATTCTTACTTGGCTTTCCTCTGCTAACCGGCCATTAAATGGCATTTAGACTTGCTCCCGTTTGCAGGGACTGCACTTGAGCAAGGATTCACATGGAAACTCCTCCGGGAGAGCGTGGTTCTGATCACAGATGCCATCTAGTGGGAACCTCCTGGGCACAGGGTTTGGACACACTGTGCATGCTTTCCATGCCTGTACATACACGAACAGATGCATACACAGCACAGAACACCCTATAGAGTCGTATCCTATCGCACACACTCCTACCCGTGTGTAACAAGTCAAACCACCCCACTTCCAACCGTGTTTTCCCGGGAGCTCCCAGCCCACAGCAGACCTCTCCCGTGCCTCCATTTCAGCAAGCAAGTGGGAAAAACCAGCTCAGGCTCAGACGCTGCTGAACCTGGGAACTAGATAAGAGCGTCTGCGAGGAGAGCAGATAGGAGGGATCGTGCCTGGCTTCTCCGTTGGCCTTTCCCAAAGCACATGAGCAAGGAGCTGGCACCCAGCGCTGCTAATTGCAAAGGGAAATTCTGACACTCCGATGAGTTCTTTCCACAGCAGAGAAAGGAAAATACACTCTTGGGTCTCTTGTTCCATCCTGGCCTTTCTCACCCCAAGCCAAGCTCTATAGAAACAGCTGAAAATGATTTGTTTGTTATCCTCCCGTGGATAAGTTGCTGCATTTTTGTATGCTAAGAGGATGAGGCCATCCTAAGGCAAAGAGAGGAAGGTGCTGGGCTGCCCGGCTCTGCACGACGCTGCGAGACAAGAGGGTCTTCTCCTCTTTCGCAGCACCACGTTGGTGGGTTCCTCCTGGGGAGGGAGCAAAGGGCAGGGACAGGATGGAGGATGCAGCCAGAGCCGGTCTCTGTCTCGAGGGGTGGGCACGGCCACAGCTCAGATGATGTCCCCAGCTGGGAGGATGTCAGGGCAGCTGATAACGTCTTTTAGCAACTGTCTCCAAGCCTGACCGTGGCTGAAAATAGACCCAAGGAGAAAGCCTATCCTGTCTGATATAGAAACCAGCCCGCTGAAGGGAAAGGCTGCAGCTCCTCACTCCTCTTCCTCTTCCACCCAAGAGGCAGTTCAGCTCTAAAATGGGAGAAATTTGTATTATTTTGCCTAGCCTTTGATCCGCAACCTAGCGAAAACATTGAAGACATTTCCTAAACAGGAAGGCTCAATGCTTCTTTGTTATTTCCCTCCTTTCCCAGCCCTTGCCTGGGACTCTGAAACAATAGGGCTCTTCAGGCGGCTGTGTCAGTCCAAAAGCTGGAGGGCTTGCCATGCAATTCAGCCCCTAAATTTAGCTTTGTTTAAATGCCATTTGCAAGGCTCGCTAATAATACCTTCATTTAATTTATTTGCATTCAGTTAAGAAACAAGAAACGAGCATCCCCCTTTTCCAGGTGTTGGTGTCGGAGCCCAAAGCGGTGGGGGGGTGGGAAGGGAAGGGCTGACACCCAGCCCAGTGCTCTTTGTCTCTTCTTGATGCTTCTGCTCAGCTTTGCACGGCACAGATGAGCCACCAAAACACGAAGGGTGAAGCACAACACTACCAGGAGGGTCACTGGTACAGCTGAGATGCAAAATCAGTCGATCATCTGCTTGGTTTTATAATGGCTGTTTGTTTGAAAATTTCGCAGGAACACTTTTTAGAGACGAAGGGATTGGGCTTATGGAGTGCAATATGTGAAAAAAGCGGTCACCACAGTCCCTCCCTCTGCGAGATTAAGCTTGCTAAATCTGAGGTGGAGCGTGACTGTATGCTCCTCATCCTTGTCGGCAAGAGAGGTCAGTGGAGCTCATTCCTTCAGCTGTCGTTGATAGTGCTGGATAATGACCTTGATGTGGGCAACGGGAGAGGGAACTGCGTGGGGTGAGGCTGTACGACACAAATCCTCAGCTACAGCTGAGGAGGAGACTTCTCTCTGCAACTACTGCTCCTTCTTCTGGGGTCTTGCTAGACCCATGGAGCCATGGCGTTGACGCCAGAGCAGCAAAGGGGCTCATGGCTCCTCCATGTTCAGCAATGGCCAGGCTCTTCATGCTGACACGAGCTTCAGCATGACCTTCTATGTAACGTGCCTCTCCCATTTTAACCCTTGCAGATCCTGCTACAGATGTGCTCCCAGAGTCTCAATGGGAACAGGTAAATCCCTTCAGCAAATTCAGCTGGAAAAAAATGGGTGACCTGAGTGGCTGGAAAAAGTATTTAGACAATCAGCTACGCCTGGGGCAGACAGGCAGTTGAGACCTGAACCTGCCTCCATCTCAGAGGCATTTGTTGACCGTTGGCATGTGAGATGGTTGGAGGCAACCCACAGATGTGTAGTGAGGCTCTCACACACTGTGAGAGGACTAATACAACCGCTGAAGGCAGAAATGCTGGAAATAAATAGCTACCGTAAAATTCCGTCGTATTTTCTTTAAAAAGGCCTAAAACTCAACAGTAACTCTCAGGCTGTAACTGGCACTCTGCTTCTTCAAAGTACTGCGCTGACGTTAATGAATTCCTCCTCTCACCACTCCAGCAAGGCTGCCATCGGCTCCTAAAGCTGCTCCTAAAGCTGCTCCAGGTGCCTGCATAAATGGCAGCCAAGAGAGCTGCAGCAGCGGCACGGGGAGGTTTCACTCGCGCAGATGCATGCTCTAAATCTCTGGTCCAAGGGAGGACATTTCCCTGTGCCACAGAAGATGCTAGGACGGAAAGGAGACCAAGAGGCTGTGAGAGCTCACAGGGCAAGCGCAAAGCTCAGGGTCTGGGGTAGCAAAGCCCAGTTTGTTGACGTGTTGTTGAACGAGGAGGTGAAGAGAAGAGCAGCATTGTTCGGAGGTTGGTGCCTGTTCAGCAGATGCGCATGTTTCCTGTTTGTCAGACTCCCGGCTCTCTTTGGTGGTTTTTTTTTTTCCAGTTTGGAATAAAATCCCTTAAAAGGGGGAACGTGAGGAACCACCAGGATTTTTCTCAGAAGACCCTGATCGCCCTGGTCACATCTGGACTCATGCTGGCGTTCCTGGGCTTGGCTGGATATTACCTGATGAAGCGGCGGAGCTGGAGCCCGGCAGGAGAGAGGCTGGTTAGTGCTTATCGGTGGCAGAACAGCCGGTAGAGAGGAGCTCGGCTGTGCTGGGGGTGCCCGGGTGGGAGAGAAGGGGGCTGCTCTGCACCCTGCTGCTCAAGACCCTCAGCCTGTGTGTGTCCCCAGGTTGATGGGATGGCTTGGCCGGCACACAGGACATTAGTACCCAAGGCTGGGCCAGCCTTGGCAAGGAGAATGGCAGGAGCAGGGAGGCCAGACCATACATGTTGAAGGGAAACTTCTTTTGCCTCCTAAAATTAACTTTTAGCTGATTGCTCTCGTGGGTCACCTGCCCCCTTCTTGCTCATACTTTTAGGTCTAACACTTATTTTTGCTCAGCAGTAAGAACTCAGCCAGCAAGACCCCTCCAGAGGCACCGAAACCTTATGAATTTGTCATTAAAAGTGACACGCTCTAACTTGCCATTCACTGTGTTTGGGTTACAAGTCTGTCTTGTACTGATGCTGCAATAAAGGCTCCTTCTTCCCTCACTTAACAAGCGATGGTAATAAAATATATGAAGAAAGAAAGAGAAAGAACTTTCCTATGTCCCTGTTCCCCTTTCCAGGCAGGCGGATTGCTGAGGACTCTTCCCCACCAGCGACTTTCGGGGCCATGAGCCCTCTGGGAAGTGAGGATGGGTGATGCTCTTCCCCCATCACTGCTCATGGGCACATCAATGGTTGTGTCCTGGGAAGCTGTGAGGTGATTTCTTTGCCAGAGAGGATGCTTTCAAAGCATGTAGGTGGGAAGCGCATGTGTCAGAGGCAGGGACATCACAGCTTGGGCTCTCGAGCCCACCACCTCCGGGTACCATCTCCTGGATGCTGGCACCAAGTGAACGGCATGGCTGGGAGCTGCCCGTGTAAATGCATGGCAGTGTCAATCTGGTTTCTAGTGAGACGTGTCCAGCACACCCATCTCACTGCCGTGGACAAGGGAACCAGCGAAGGAGCTGAGCAAAACGACGGGGTGGGTGGGAAGCTCGGCACCTGTCGTGTGTGCTGGCTGCTGCTGGGCATACAAGGAATGGGGCTACCTGCTACCAGCTGGCTATTGCCACCCGCAGCCCGGGGCCACCAGCATTGCCTCAGACTTGCCATGGGCCAGCGCATGGACAGTTATTGCAATGGGGGGTGGAGGCAGCACTGGATCCTCCAGAGATGTCTGGTCCTCACAGCAGTAACAGTTAGAAGCACGTCTCTGCAGTCCTGCCCTTCTGCTAGCCCCTCGCTGCGAGCCATGGGTCTATTCACAGGCGGAAAGAAAGGACAGGGAAAGAAAAAGAGGCAATTTCCATAGCTTTCATTCAATGGCACTTCTTACATGGCCGAAGTGGAGAGCAGAGGTGCTCTGTCACAGCATATCTTTGCAAACCCAAGGTAGGATCAGCTCCAAAACCTGGTTATGAGAAAACAACAAAACTTGATGGCTTTTCTTTTCAGGTCCAGGAGGAAAAAACGCAGTTCCTGGCTAGTTTTTTTTGCTTCATCTTGCCACGACATGGTTCAGGCCCTCTTGTTCCCCTTCTCATCAACAGGAGCACATTCCCATGCCGCAGTTTGCACCTCCAGTCCAGGAAGCGCAGGCAGCCAAACCAGTGCCTGCAATCGAAGCTGGTTGCTGTCAGCCCTTTCTCTTCCCTAACTCTGCCTTTGTTATTTATGTACCTGTTTAGGCTGAAGACCCCTATTACGTGGAAAACGGTAGCCAGGGAAATACGATGTTGATGATGCCGCCCCAAGAGCAAGCTGAGCTGCAGGAGAAGCCAAACCTCAACGGCGGGACTCAGGAGAACGGGACTGGCCAAGTGTCCTCCAAAAACGGCCACTCTGCCAGGCAGCACAGCCCCGCCGATACTGAGATGTGACCGGGCGGAGAAGCGAGTCCTCACCGCAGTCTGGGAGGGGAATGGAGAGACAAGGGAGGGCAACAGATCTCTATGGACCATTAGGGAATTGCAGACCTTTTTTTTTATTATTATTATTGTTATTATTTCTGTGAAGAACTTCAGCCTAAAGCACATGAAGCATCAGAGCTGCCAAGGACCTGCTTCTCTGCCTCCTCCTCCTTCTCCCATTGACCACACAAGACACTCCTCGCAGCTGTTCTCTGCTTTTGTTGTTAGAAGAACATAATGAGAAATGCAAGTGCCCTTAGCCCCGAACAGCTTTTCAGCAGAGGCAGCTACAGAAGCCTTGAGCCAGACTCCAAACAGCCAAAACTTTTGGTGGCAGTGCATTAGGCTGATTAAAATAGTTAAATTTGGATTTCAGTGACAAAAACCTCTCAGGTTTCAGATAATTTTGTTTAACAAAATAATTTTAACAAAACCACATTTAAAAAAAAAACTTATTTTTTTTAATCTCCTCTTTAAGTGAAGGATTTCTTCCTCTTTTAAGAACATGAGGCATTTAATCCCCCTTCTTGTGCTTTAGGTCTTCTTTAGTATTTCCTACTCCAGCAGAATTTGCTGAAGCTCTGTGTAAAACTCCCCACACGGAATTGAAGGCTGAAATGTGACTAGACCTCAAACTTGTTTCTTTTCCAATCCTACCAGCACACTGGCAGAGGCAGAGCCAGCAATCACTCACTTGGGCGAGATGGAGAAGACTTCATCGGGCTGTCGACGGCTCTGCAGGCACCTGGGGCTGGCAGTCCCACCACCCTCCTGCCCCACATGCTGGGGCTTGTGCCTTGGGTGGGACTTTGGGAGTAAAAGGGCTCCCAGTGGGACAAGGGCTAGGCAGAAACCTGGCTCTGCTAAGGGTGTTTCTCCTTCCGCATCAGCAGTGGGCATGTGAATAAAAAGGAGTGTTTTTGCTCTGCTCAGCAAAGGCCAACACCAAGATGCCAACAGCAGGAGCAGGTCCTACCTGGCTCTGCGCTGATCCTGCTCCTGAGGCAAGCGGTGCTGCAAGCCACATCGCCGAGGTCCAGCTGCGTGAGCCCAGGGACCAGGGGCAGGTTTGTTCTCAGTCCCGAGCGAGTGTTGCTCATTTTTAGGGAGCCAAAGCTGTGGTGGTGCAAGGCTGGTGTTGGTGGTGCAGGACCAGGAGAGGCTGCACCTCAGCAGATGTTGGTCAGACCACCATCTCTGGTGGCACCAGCAGCTACCTCCATGACTGAAATAGGGACAAAAATGCCCTTGAAGTTCATCTGCCCTCTCACTAGTGAATTTATCACAACCTCTTCTCAGTGCTGAACACCTGAGGGGAAGGCTCTTGTTTTTTGGTACAGTGCTTAAAGGAATGACAGCAACATACATCATGATCTGAGGCTGTTCTCATGGCGGCAAGAGTAATTTAAACATGGTTTAAAACACTTCAGGTTTTGTTTTTGGTGTGAATTGCTTCTCCCAAATCTCATTGTAAATAATCCCAGTTGAAAAAGAAAAATAATTGAGTATTAAAGATCAACTTCTCCGTTGTGTCCTTGGAACAGCAGCGTGTTTATACCCCCAGGACGTGCCGTGTGCCAGCGCGACAAGAGGACAACGCCTCAGTGGGCGGCTGTTTCCCATCAGAAACACAATGACTAAAGGCTGTGGCTTGTTCTCTGCACATTTTCCCTTGTCTTTCAACAAACATGTTTGCAGGACCGGTGACGTACAGCAGCACATCATTAAACCTCGTTTGTTTGATTTCCTGGTGTTTAAGGCTAATTCCTGCACAAATAAATGAGACTCCAGACTCCTGGAGTGATCCCCAGGGCTGGGGACTGGCCTGGGAGCAGGGGTGGGAGGGTGTGCATGTGCAGGTGAGGATGAAGACAAAGATGAAGAAGAAGATGAAGATGATGAAGATGAAGTCCTCCTCACTCCATGCACTTGTGCACCAGGGGTTCCTGCCTCAAAGACTTTGCAGAGCAATGCACAGCAGACCTTTAGTGCCTCTTCTCATGGAGATGCTCGAGCTCTGCTGAAAGTGGAAGGTTTGAAGGCTGGATATCTTCCCTGACCCAGCCCCTCCTTTCTGGGATGCCCGACCCTTCCTAGCACTTGTTCCCTGGACAGAAGCACCTCAGGTACTTCTTGAGGGTCGTAATGAACAGGGCTAGAAACCACCACTGCCAATAGTGTTGTAATTTGGGGTAACGTGACCTCTAAAAGCCTGGCTGCAAGGGGAACAGATGCAGGGAAATGAAATTATTTCCTCTCCCAAGAGCTCTGGTTGCCACAGAGTTCAGGATAAGTTCTCCCAGAGGCTTTTTTGCCTGCGGGGTAGGATAGAGAGTGGAGTTGGCTATTTTTTTTTTTTTTGGCATTTGTTTATCTAATCAGCACTACCCGCTGTATCAGAAGTGGGAGATCTAATCAGACGTCAGGTGCATTTTTCACAGCTCAAGGTATGTCCTACAGCCAAGCAAAGACAATAAAGTTACAGTCAACTGCTTTTGGCAAGACAAAGGCTTTCTCTAAAACATCCAGATTGAGGGAAATGCCGGGAGCGGCGGTGGCCGAGCAGGGACCAGGCCGAGCCAGCGGAAAAGGCTCTGCTTCCAGCTCAGGAAGTTTTTTGCCTGTGTGTAAACACAGGCAGGCTCAGCTCTGGCCCAGCCAGAAAGGTTATTATTATTATTCCTTCCTTATCAAACCCCTTGCATTCCTTCCTTGCTGGCCTTAGGGTCTCCCGGGCAGCCTCCTCCTCTGGCCATCCCACGCTGTCTGCAGGCTAGCAGCTGGTTTGGGGTCATTCTGGAGGATTTTGGAGGGCTACATCCATCTCAGCTTCCAACTGCAATCTGCTTTCCCATAAACATGCTTCAAGGTTGATGCAAGGGCCCTTGCCTGGCTTGTGATTTCCTGTCCTGCTCATAGACAGTGCATATATATATTTTTTATTATTATTATTTTTATATGTATAGTCTGTTTAACGGGAAGGGACCTTTATATTGGCATGAAATGCTCTGATGATGAAAATAGTCAGCATGAAAGCATCCTTTGGGGAAGAATGTGGCAAAACCCTATACAAGGTGATAGATGAATGTGAATATGAATATAAATACAAATATAAATATGACCCAGCCATTAAACAACATGTCCATGTCCCAGCCCAAAACAGAAGCAGGAGCTCTGAGACCCATCCCAGCAGCTCCCGGATCCTTCTGCAGGTTGAAATCAAAGCCTTTTCCAGAAGCAAAGGAACCCCTTCCTATCCAAACTGCCTTAGATTGCGACCGTGAGTCGAAGGTGGCTTGCTCTGCGCAGTGCTGAAACCAATCAAATTCATCAGAGCAAACAAGTTTTAATTAAGTCTTATTAACTATGTCCCTCAGTGGCTTCTCCATCCCTTTCATAACAGAAACAGCACAACCCTCCCAGGTGAGAAAACTCCTGCTCTGCGATATCACAAGCCCTTCACAGCCAAACAGCACGTCCCAGGTCACAGAAAAGGAGCTCCTTCCTCCGTGCGCTGGTTGTTAATGGTTTTTCCATTGATTTAGCACTGGGAAGAGCTGCCCCAATGCCTGACCCCTCAGCAGCAGGATCAGTCTTGCACAAGCAGCAAGATGCCTTATGAAGAGCTGCTGAGGGAACTGGGGCTGTTTAGAGAAGAGGAGACTGAGCAGAGACCTCATTGCTCTCTGCAACTACCTAAAAGGAGGTTGTAGTGAGGCTGGTGTTGGTCTCTTCTCCCAAATTACTAATGATAGGACGAGAAGAAATGGGCTCAAGTTGCGTCAGGGAGGTTTAGATCAGATATAAGGAAGAAATTCTTTACAAAGGGAGTGGTTGGGCACTGGAACAGGCTGCCCAGGGCAGTGATGGAGTCACCATCCCTGGAGGTGTTCAGAAAACAAGCTGATGTAGCACTCTGGGCCATGGTCTAGGGGTCAGGGAGATGTTGGGATGAAGGTTGGACTTGATGATCCTAGAGGTCATTTCCAACCATAATTTTTCTATGATTCTATGATTCCTGCACATGGCCCTTCCAAGATACCAGCAGTTTGCCTTGTGTTGTCCCTTGGAAGCCCCCAGGAAAAGTTGAGCTCTCCTAGTGCTCTCCATGCTCCACATCTGCTGGGACAGATTTGCTTGAGCATTATGTTCAATCTGAAGTTCAGGGGGAGATGCTTTGTGTGCCTTGTCACGCTGCAGAATTTTCACCTCCCCATGAAATACTGTTCAATTCAGTTGAGCTTGGAGCCTCCAGAATGACTACAGCTCTTTAATTCTAAGAGATCAGAGTTTCCCTCTGCAGCAGAGGCTTGGCTGAGCAGGGCTTGGTGCCCAGCATCCTCACTGTCCCACCACACAGGAATGGAGGGAGATCACGGCCTCAATTGCATCAAGGCTTCTGCATGACTTTGAAACACCAGCAGAAATAGTCGAGGGTATATTATACATACCAATGCTGCTATCTGCTGGCTGTGCTTTGCTAAAACATTAAATACTTTGCTCTAGAGGGCAGCTGGTACTCAGGGAAAGGTGCCCAGTCAGAGGCAGCACCTGAGGAAGAGTCTGGCTCCACCACAGTCCCTGCGGCACCCAGGGTGTTGGCAATGCCACCAAGAGTCCAACAAATTAACATCGGGGAGTTATGAAAGAAGTAACAGTGGACCCTGAAGCACATATTCTGGGAACGGTGAACACCTAAAGTGAAATCTCTACCACGAATTTCCAGTCGAGCCACTTCCCATCTGCCTGATCCTGCAAAGCTCGTGTGGGAGTTCTACAATATTTGCTGCACCATCTGCTGCCAGGCCACGCAGGCTTCTCGAGCCAAGCACAGGGAACGGAGAAACACGGGCAGGCTTTGGTACTTCCCTGGCTTCCACTTCAGGTGGGTGATGGAGGAGAAGCTGGGGCAGCAGCGTCGGTGGAGCCAGGGCACATCCCTGCGACCAGAGCCCCGGAACGGGCAGTGCCTGAATTTCGGCGTTGTACCAGTTCTGAGTCAGCCAAATGCTCCGTCATCATCAGATGGCGTAAAGATGTTGGTAGAGGGTGATGTTCAAGCTCATTTCCTTTCCTCACCACAGAAGATAAACCGGTGTCCTGTAGCACCTGCACATATCATCTGGCTGCACCAATGTGATGTTTCTGCCTTTGTTTTTAGGGTAAAGGGGACAGCATCTGTGTAGGGCTCTTCCATCCCTCAGAAAAAAAAAAAAACAAAACACAAAAAACCAGTATTTACAATTATTTCCATTACAGCCACTTCGCAGATGTTTTAATTCTAAGTCTTTAATCTTAGCCTTCAGATCCATTTAACTCGCCAGTGTTTTGATTTGTAGTAACAGATGTAAATGAGATTATCTATCCCCTGAGGTAAACTGTCAAAGGCAAATGCTGACGAATTGCGCTCTAAAAACATTTTAATATTGCTCGTGTTGCAAACCCCTGAGGTGGAGCCAGGGATGGACATAGGTCAGCGTGGGCCAGGACTCAAGTCTCAAGCCATGCCGAGCGAGAAGGACCTTTGGGCTGGGGCACGGAGCTGCTCTCGCGCTCGCAGCCTCTTCTCGTTTCCGAGGGCCGGAGGAAACACCTTCATCTGGTGCAAAGAGAGTGTGCAAAGTGCTGCAAGGCTTCACGTTCCTCTTCTTTAACCTCCAAAAACCAGGTGAGCCAGGACTGGGCGAAGCCCGAGATGGTGGTTCTGGGGAAGAGGGTGGGTCTGGGGGGGACGGCTGTGGGGTCAGATGCAGGAATTTCATTGAATTGAGATTTCTCCTATTGACAATTGCTCATTATTTTCTTCTGGTGGAAAAAGAAATCAAACATTTTGAGCAGTTTTTCTGTTAATTTTCTTGGGAAGTCATTTTCTTGGGGGAAGAGGAGACTAGTTCCAGTTTCTCACTCTAACTGTAGAAAAAAAAAAGTCTAAAACCAGTTATGTCTCTTTTTGTCTTGCATAAGACACAGAAGATGTCCCAAGGGCCTCTACCTCAGAAATTTATTTCAGGTTACATATTTTTTTATTCCTGTGAGTTGAACAACACCTTAGTCCACCAACCCTTAGTTAGTTATTTGCTATTACTGGTCCTTGTGATTTTTTTTTTCTTACATTTTTTTTTAATCTCCATGTTTGCATCTTCCTTCTTTTCTTATCTTCTGCCTGCCCCAGAGGCTTATTGCTGCTTTGGCAACATGCTAACGTGTTTAGGAACGATAAGGCAGCTAATTAATAGTTTAATTAGCAGTACAAGGTCTTAATAGCTTATTAAAGGGAATACATTCAGAAAATTCTTTTCCTTCTCTTACAATATAATTTACCAGCAAATGATAAAACGGTTTTGAAACGCGTTCAGTACGGGGAAGTGCTGCTGGATTCGTGATTTCATGGGGGATTTTTGCACCACTAATACTATTATTTTTTTTTTCTTTTTTTTTTTTTTTTGGTGGTGGTGGTGTTTAAAAACAATTTAACAGATTAACAAAAGCAGCTGCGGAGGAAGAATGTCGCTGCGCTGTGGCAGGCGGGAGCCTGGGAGTGGAGCTAAGTAAAACTGCTTCCCTGGTTTTGCATCTAAACCAGTCCTGGGGGAAGGAAAAGTTGCTCTTTAAGAGGCTCCGGCTGAAATGTCAGGTCATGCTCCGAGCTCAGCCGCTCGCAGCCGGCCATCCTCCCTCTCCTTTTTCATTAATACTTGAGAAAACCGATTATTTTTACATGACGGCATCCTTGGCTCGTCAACTGCAAGCGGGGTGAGGAGCACCCCGAAACCCTCCGGATCCTTCTGGCTTTCGCCAGGCAGAAACCCAGCGTCCCACCCATGGGCAGGGAGCGGAGGGCGAGCGGAGCGTGCTGTGCCGCTTCGCTGCAGCTCGGATTCCTTCCCCAGGCCGCCGTGTTTTTCCTCTGACCCACACAAAGATTTCTTTCTAAATTTATCGCCGCGTTCATCGGCAGTCCCACTTAGCGGCAGATTACGAGGCCGGGCAGGCAGGGCCCATTGGAATGAGGGCAGGGGAGCCTGGAAAACCATGCGGGCGGATGAGGCTGGCGAGGCGAGGGCAGGGAGCAGCAAAGGTCACGGGCATCCCCAGCTCTGCTCCCGCCATCCTCCCTGCTCCACGTTCTCCTTCCCCGGAGGCTGGCGGCGGTGGGGATGCTGCACCCAGATGGCAACTCCCCAGCTCCTGGCTGGGTCCACTGAGGTTTGTTGGTCTCCGGAGGCCCCGGTGCTGGCTCTGCTGGGGAATTTCCACTGGGCTGCAGAAGGAGCTGCTGGCCTTGGCAGGGGTCGCAGGGGTGAGGCAGCAGAGCAGGGGGTGTCTGTGCTGCACCCCGCGAAGCTGAGCATCCAACAGCCTCCCAAAACTGCTCATTTTCCCCCACTCTTTACACATCCTGGGCCTTCCTGCATCCCGCCCCACGTCCGTAGGTGTCTGTGGGGCCGGAGCTGCAGCTCCGTGCCCCACACTGAGGACAACCCAGTGTGAGCCATGGTGAGGTGAATGCGTGGATGCCGACCGAGGGGAAGCCCTACACGGGAACCGCGCGGGTTTGGAAGCGCACGGGGAAATCACGCACTTACAGGGACGGCGTAATTGAGAGACGGCTTGACGAGCGCAATTTTCTTGTGCGCCTGTCAGCAAATCACTTAATCTGCGGTGTGCCAAGTTTCCCATCCCTTAAATGGGGAATGATCATCCCCCTGCTTCCTAAGAGGAGAACCATACCCACTAATGGGCGTGAGGCTGCTGGAAGGTGGCCACGGAGATGCGCAGGGACACACGTAGAGGCCGCGGACCTGGGAGGAACACGAAACGCTTTAAAACCAGCCTCTAGAAAGGGATTTCTCCTCCTGCTGCTTTTTTATTATTATTATTGGAGAAAAATCCCCCAGATAGCTTTGCCTGCCATGCAGGATTTTAAGGCATTTCTCTGCCATTCCCTGGGTCGGGACATCCCGGGTCCGGTGGGAAAGAAGAGGAAAATGCTGTGCCTGGAAAAGGCACCTCGGGGGAGCCCCCACCGCCGGGACCCCCCCACCTCGGGGCCCGTCGCTGCCTCCTGGGAGTTGTAGTCGGCTCGGGGTGACCTTGGCAGCGGCCGCTCCGCCTCCGGGACCGGGACCGGGACCGGGGCCGCGCCGGGAGCCGCGGGGATGCTGCGCTGCAGGCAGGTACCGCGCCGGGGGTAGCTGGGGGGGTGCCGGGACTGCGGGGACAGAGGGGACGGGGCCGTTGCCCACCCCGTGTGCGTCCCACGCACATCCCACACCCATCCCATGGGCATCCCGCGCGCTTCCCGTGCGTATCCCATGCCCCCCTCCCAAATCCATCCCATGCACATCTCACATACATCCCACACCCATCCCCTGCTCATCCCTTCTGCATCCCGCACCCATCCCATGCACATCCCACACCCATCCCATGCACATCTCATGTACATCCCACACCCATTCCATGCACATCCCATGCACGTCTCGCTCCCATCCCATGCACATCTCACGTACATCCCGAACGCATCCCGTGTCCATCCTGTGCTCATCCCGTGTAAATCCAGTCTGCACGCCATGCGCATCCCACTCAGATCCCAGCCTGCACTCCTGCTCTGCATCCCTGCCTTGTCCTTGGTAGGGGGATAGGGTTGACCCATCAAAGCCCAGTCCGGGCACTGGTTCAGGCACTCAGGGATGGAGAGAGGGGAACTGGGCACCAGCAGCTTCCCCTGCCAAAGGCACCCTGGGCTGGGAAAGGGGGCACATGATGAAGGGGGGGCTGAAAGTTTCAGCACAGCCCCCCTCTCCCTGGGCTTTTGCTGCCCCAGAGTGATGAGGATGGTTTAAAATTAATAATAATAGCAGCAGCTAATTCTGTTATACTTCACAAATGGTAAAAAAAAAAAAAGGGTATACTGCACAAGGGTAAAACCAGAGGCAGCTCTGCCCAGGCTCCCTCCTTCCTGATGGATACCTGGGAATGACTGTCCTAGGCCAAATGGGAACATCGGGTGGAATTTAAGGGGTCTCTGACTTATTTTTCTATTTTAACACAAGGCCACAGGGGTTGCAAGTGGCTGCTTTACAGCTTACTCGGGGGTAATCGCTCCGTAGAGCATTGTAACTTCCACGCGACGGATTGTTACGTTCTTGCTCCTTTTTTTTTTTTTTCTCTCTCAGAATATATGATGCAGTTTCTGTTTGCAGACTGTTTTAATAGCGAGGTGGCTGAGACAAAGTTTACTCAATAAACTTGCTTTTCCCCTTGAGCAGCTTTAGCTTAGGTAAACAGGCTTTAAAGTCCCGGCTGAGCGTGGGACCGGGACGGTTTGCCATTCATCATTGTTAGTTAATTGCTATTTGGTTTGGATTGAGTTCTTTTATGCTCTTTTCATAAAAATTAATAAATAAAGGTGTGTTTAGTAATGTGGTAAAAGGCTTTCTAGAAGGCTTTTTAAAGTGGGGAAGCTCTGTGAAGCTTTTTTCTGTGTTTTGCATTTGAATTTTCTTCCTTGTAGTTGGCTGCGTTGTTTATTTGTAATAAGCCAAGCGAAAGCAGCAAGTTTTCTGTTTGCTGCAGACTTCTTGTCTTCATTACCAGTTTCCTTCTTTATTCCCATAAGAAAAAAAAAATACAGTTTGCATCATTGTTTAAAGCCACAAACCCCACCTCACGCCCTGCCGACAGCCAGCGTGCGAGGGCAGTGCGAAGGAAGGACCAGTTTGGAACAGGGGCTGAGGATGGACTTTATTTAACGCACTTAACTTGGAGCCAGCGACAACACTCCTGCTTTTCTGGCTCACCCACCCCGTGGAGGTTTTAATGAGCAGGAGGGACGAGGATCTGAGTTTCAGGGGTAGGTCTCAAAGCAGCTCTTCTCTTTCAGGTACCAGGATCCCTCTCCCTGCAGCGGCGAATGGCACCAGCAGCCCCAGAGCATCTTCCCTGCGTGGAGCTCCCCGGTGCCACCCCTAGAGATGGGTCCTCACCGGGTTGCTCCATGATGGCTGGGTGGGTGGGTCAGGTAGGGAGAGGAACGGGGAGGCCTGGGAGGGACAGAGATGGGCAGAAAGGCCCCGTGGTGAGCGGTAGCCCACTGCAGAGTCTGCCGCTGTGGGACACTCGGTGCCCTCTCGGAAGGTCTGTGTTTTGCAGAGCCTTTTCTGGCACAGTGCTGCAAACTCCCACGTTCTGTAGCAGGGACACAGTCGTTACATAAACAAGGGTTTACTTCTGGAAATTTAACAGGCTTAACTTTCCTTCGCCCAGACGTGTTCTCATACACTGCCCGTTTGACAAAATACTCCTTACCTGCATTATTGGTTGCCAACAAAGCATCCTGCAGCATCCCCGGGGTGATGGGCTTGGTGTCGAGGCGGTGCAGAACCAAACACTCACCTGCTCAAGCTGGGGCATCATGGAGTCTCCTGCCAGTGCCCTCATACTCGTTTCACCTTCAGCTGCAGTGGAGAGGCAAAGAAATGCTCCATCTCCAGCCAAGGAGTTGCAGATCTCCAGAAGGACGTTACAGAAAGCGTCTGTTACATCTCACAGCAGGAAATGCTGACGAGAGAGGCTGGAAAGAAAACCCCCTGGGATGCTGGAGCTCCGGGGAGGCAGCCCTGATCAAGAGCCTCTGTCAGAGGGAAGGCTGGCACTTGAGTCTCAGTCATTTTTGGTTCATTGATGTGCACATCTGATGGCCTTATTTTCCCCTGTCATATCCAGTCTGCTTCCCTATACTTCCCTTGAGCATCTCTCTTCTAACTCTGTTGATGGCTGAAACGGGGCACCCTAAACGCCAGAAGACACTTTTCCTGGACAAGCTCCCGTTTCACAGCCTCCTGAGTTCTAATGGATATCCTGGGCCTTTCACCTTGCCATGGATGCACCTCTTTTAGAGGCTGGACCAGATGACCTCTAGAGCTCCTTTCCAGCCTAGAACATTCTATGATTCTAGGAAAGCTGACCATCCCACAGACAGCGTTTTCAAATGGAAAAATGCTCCGTTGCTGGGTTATAGTCAGCTGGGGGCTGTAGGAAGCCTGATCAACACAGAGCAGCAAAGTCACTGCATGTGCTGCTGCTGGAATCACCACTTCCCACCCCCGGCAGCGATTCTTTTTGCACAGGGGAGCATTTAGAATGATAGACTGACCTAGGTTGGAAGGGACCTTTAAAGATCATCTAGTCGACCCCTCACATTTGTTCTGTCCTTCCATGGTACCAGCCATCTTCCCTCCCCACGAGGAAATCCCCACGCAGGCAGAGGCTCAGCACAGGGAACTTTCTGTCTCTTCAATACAATTAAACTCAGTGCTCTTGTATGAAACATATTTTATAGAAATGGACAGCAAAGGACCTCGTGCTGCTGTGTAGCACGCTCCATGGGAGGCTCTTCCCAGCTCTTACTTTTTTCTCTCTTTTTAAGTGCTTCATGGCATCATTAGATGAGCCATGTTAGTGGGGATGCTGCTCTCTCCTGGAGCCAGCGTGTCCGTGTCCCATCCACCCTGACACCATCCTCCTGTTTCCAAGGAGCTGAGAGGCAGGACTGTGCCTGAGCTGCTCTGGCATTCCTGCTCTTCCTCTGCCTTCTCCCCACCTCCGCCAGAATTGCACCAGAGCTGGTGACCCCCAAAAGGCACCGCGCTTTGGGGGGCAGATTTGCAGCTTCAGGCAATGGGGAAGTGCACACGGAGAATCCCAGCGGTGGGACCGTAGGTTCGGCGGTGACGAGCAGGGTGTTACTACCACGGGGGGTGAGGAGCACCTCTGCAAGATAACTCAGGTTGCCATGGTTACAGATGGAAAATAGGGCTATGGGTTAACTCAGGCCAGTGTCGCATGAAGCACAACATCCCACATCATTTCGCACACACCTGAGACGGCGAAAGCTGGAGCGGTGGCCATCAGAAATCCTGAAGTCCCCACCCTGCCTTGGGTAAACGTCCCAAAACTTCCAAAACCAGAAATCAGCAGCCTCAGAGATGGGGTTGGGGTAAAGCAGCCTCCTGCCAGACCCTGGCAGAGGACCCCATCTGCGCCCTGTGATTTATTGGGGCACCCTAAACTTTACGGCCTTATGTGAGCGCTGATTTTTCTGAGCATTCATACACTGAATATTTAAGAGTAATTCTCAGGGTCAGGCACACACCTCACCTCTGGACTGCAGCTGCATTGTAGAGGCAAAGCAGAGAGCTTCAGCGGGACGGGGGGGAAGCTGGAGCTGGCACAGACTCTGATGGACCAGCCAGCGATGCAGCATCTCTGGCCATTCTGAGCATCCCCAGAACAGGATCAGCTTCAGGACTTGCTGAGAACCTCCCAGGCACACAGGACAAATGAGGACCGTAGTGGGGATTAAAAAAACCCCAAGAATAAAATGTAATGTTCTGCCTGAAGCAGAGCTGTTACTCACAGGTGGGTTTGGAAGCTCCGTGGGCTCGCTTTGGGATGCTGCGACTCCTCGTTCCCAGCACCCTGCAGTGCTAACGCCTGGGGAAGACGGGTCCTGCGAGGAGGTGAAGGGCCTGCAGGAAAGATCACCCTTGAACTGTTGCATTCTGCGTTTTGATGGTCCAGCTCTAAGGACTGAAAAGCATGGGAAGGGCTCCAAAGAGCAAAGGCTCGTGTCCAGTCAATGGGCAAATAAATCACGTTCAACTCTCTTAATAAAATGGCCGATCCTTGGCTTACTTTTTAAAACGTAGCTTTAAAGAAGCCTTAAAAGTTTGCACCTTCATCACAAGGTATTCTTATTGCCTTCGATTTTTGGGGAGGAGTAGTTTTAGAAGCTGGCTTAGAGGCTTAAACCCAGTCCTTGCCATTTCTCCGGTGCTGGGAGCGAATCCTCAGCTCTCCTTCCTGCTTCCAAGGAGCAAAGCGATGCCGGTGCGGACGGGCTGAGAAGGAGCCGGGCTTTTGTGTGGTTTCTTTAAAAAGGGAAATAGTTGGCAAGAACGTGAGGGAAGCTGGAAGTATTTTCATAATGTTTTCTTTCCTACTTTACGAATTATACAAAGGAATCGCTCAAAACAAAGGTGTCCCGTTCTGGAAAGGAAAAATGTGCAGGGGGATGAATATGACTAATCAGAACTGGCCAATTAAGAAAAAATCCAAAATACCTTGAAAAAGACAGTATCTTTTCTTTTTTTTTTTAAGAAAAAGAAAACAGACAACAGAAAAGTTCACCCTCTAATTGAGATTTGTTTGCAAAATAATTCCAGGCTGGGAAGCGTAATCAACTTGTGCATAAAAATATTTTTTTTGAGATTAATTTTTGTTAATGGTAACCTGGATTTTAACTTACTGGCGGTTTTCAAATGATTATCGCTCTGTAAGTCCCAAATACCATCCCCACTTCTCAACTGCTGTATGCCCTTGGTTTAGGAAAGGCTACAGAAGACAACTAACCACAAAGCCTCAGCTAAAATAAAAAACATCTTGGCAATTTGAGGAGAAAACAGCTGGGAAAGGAGCCTTGTTGCTCCCTTTTTTTTCCCCACAAGTATATATAAAAGATAACAGCTTATAACGACTCTTTTTTCGAAGCACCTCGAAGCCTCAGCAGAGGCCAGTGTGGTTCCAAGCGCACAAGCAAAGACAGTTTGTCCCTGGCCAAAATAATTTACAATCCCACTTTCAAGGCTGAGACAAGAAGCAGAGGGAAAAAAAAAAAAATCCTCAGCAGCACCTGCCAGCCCCAAAACCAGCACGAACAGACCGCGGCGGCCAGCGACGCGCCCGGGTTTATTCAGAGCTGCCGAAACCGCTCTGAATAGGAGAATTCTCAGTAATAAAAAGGAAAAAAAAAAAGCATTGCGGGATTTTTTTTTTTTTTTTTCCAATAAGAACAAAACCGTTTCGTAGCATCGAGGTAGAAGGAGAAATAATTCGCAGCGTGGAGTTTTAAAGGCTCTGGGAGCGTCCTTGGCAGCTGATGGGGACGAGGAGCCGGAGGCAGGCGTGGTGCTGGCTCTGTGCGTGTCTGGCAGCTCCCGGGCGCTCGTGGGTGCTGTGCCGGGGGTGGGAGCGGGGCCCGCAGCGCTTCGTATGAATCACAGCCCATTTCCCAATCTCTCGCTGTGCTTATAAAAGCAGACGCTCCAGGCAGGGGCTGGCAGACACACGCGTCCAGTGGGATGTGCCCTTGGAGCCAGAGTCGCGGCCAAGGCTCTCCGCAGCATCATCCCCTCGCTGCGGGTGCATCCCGCGACGCGCAGGCCATGGGGAGGGGGCTGCCCTCGGATGCGGTGATGCTTAGAAGGCTGCTTAGAAATGTCTGAACAAGTTTTTTTTTTCCCCCCACGGTTTAGACATTTCCTAACTGGAGAAATATTGCTTTGGCGTATTAAGGTGGGTGAAAGTTTTAATGGGAGATGTTCTTGTACCCAGGGTGGAACTGCGGGGAGCTGGGAGGGGACAGCAGGACTGACAACCGGGACTGTGGGACAGCCAAAAAACTCTGCCACAAACTCAGCCGGGATATGAGACTAGAGCTGCAAGACTCTGGAGATGAGAGCGGGGATGTGCAGGTGAACTGCTGCCAGGTGAGCACCCATCACCCAGAGGTACCCGCTGTTCTGCAGCACGTCCGTCTCATTTCATTGAAAAATCAAAAAAAAAACCCCAGCCCCAAATCCTGGATCTGCAGCTCAGTGCAGCGGGCAAATGAAGCTTTAAAAATGTAAAATGAAATCTTTTCTGATGAGATACCAAAGTCAAAATGCTATTTACCGAAGCGGCAGTCCTGCTCCAAACCTCCAAGGGATTTCCCGGGCAGGCACCTTCTTCCCAAGCCTCCTTCCCTCTATGGGACACGAGTGTCGGTGTTCCGGGGGTGGGCAGCCGACCAGCACCGTGCCAGCCGGCACATCCCGAACCTGACCGGCTCCCAGCACACCCTGCCAGGCTGGCAGCCCTGGCACGACGCTGTTGGCATCTCAGATCCTGCCCCAGCGATGGCTGCGTCCTAACATTCCTCGGGATTTGGTTAATTTTTTAATAAAACACCTAAACAGGCGCAGTTGGGTGCTGTAAATTAAATTCCTGCTGTTGCCCCCGTAGTTGTGGGAGAGCTGTTCCTCAATTAGGTAAATCCAAGATATTGAAGGAGTGTTTGCTGAATTTTTTCCAGCTAGAAGGTCTTCCAGTCACTGGCTGTTTCCCACAGCGCAGCGAGGTGCAGACCAAGACCCCCCCCCGGAGCAGGGGGACCCTCCTGCCTCCCCACTGATTCCTGCTACAGAAACCAGCAGAAAAACCAGAGCATGAGCTCCTGCTTCCCGATAAAACCAAGTTCTTATAGCTGAAATGATACATCCTCTGGCTAAATATTTAAATTGATAAAGAACATACATCCTTTAGGGCGGGGGAATCGTTGTCTCCCACAATTTCATCGGCTCTGCAGGAGAAATAAACGCCTGGTTTTGGAAAGCAAAGGCTTAAATATGTTTCTTTCCTACAAAGCATTCTGCTTATGAGGTAACAAGTCTGTGTGGAGGTCGCCCGGGGTGGCGGGGGGGAACAAAACCAGTAAGGCTTTATGGCAGCTCCTAGGCCATGTACTGGTGCAGGGCAGCGCTCCAGGGGTTTCGCTGCTCAGGACCGAGCTCCCCGCTCGGGGAACGGGCAGAAGGGTGGTGATGTCAAAACCCGTAACCAGCAAAGCCCACGGTACCTGGCAGTCTCTTTTTCCAGTGTTTCAGGCTGGTTTGGCTCACTGGGGAGAGCAGATTTCCAGGGCTGGCGCTGAGCTCAGCCTGGCGCTGGGCAGCGAAGGCCGGCGAGGCGGGATGCTGCCGTCACTCCCGTCACTCCCGTCGTTCCCATCGCTCCCGCCGAGGACGGCGTGTTCCCGGGGTTATGCAATAACGGGCGGCGGGTGCCCCCCGGCCCCTCGGCGGTGGGCACCGATCCCCCCCGCGCCATTCGCGGCCTCTGCGTCCCCACAGGAAACCGGGCAAAAGCAGAAGTGTGGCTGTAATTAGGATTAATCTATTTTTAGCAAGCTGTCTGGTGCCCTGTCCCTGCTCCAGCTGAGATGTTTAATTCTAGCTAGCTCGACTCTTCCGGCAGTCGCACGCAGGGTTGATACGAAACTTTTATATTAAACCTTCGGTTTGTTGGGTTTTTTGGTTTAGTTTTGGTGGGGTATGGTGATTTTTGCTAACATTACCCCCCCCACACACCATGCATAAGAGCTGGAAAAATCCAGCGCTAAAGTAATACAAAGGCTGCTCTATAAAAAAAAAAAAAAAGCTGTACAACATTTACTATCATTATAATTCATTTTACTATGTAGTTTGGAAATCTAGTCATAGATCAGGAATGTGTTGTACGCGGGGCTGAGCAAACAGCACGGAAGGAGAGTTGCCTCTTCCGAGACATCCGTGAAGAACCAGCCGAGCATCTCGGCATTTTCCGCTCCCGTATTTCAATATCTGCCTGCCGCACGTTTAACCTTCCATAACGTGTTTGTAAAGGGAACTTCAAGCCAGATTAGCAGTTAGGACACCACCACGAGGCACAGCTGGAGCCAGATCAATAGATTCCTCCGTCCCGCTGCACCTCGCACCCCTCGGGAGTGTTTGCCAATATTCGTGGCCCGTGTGAGTGGCCGGCCTGGGATGGTGGTGGGGGGAAGGAGCATCCCAAGGGCTGTGTCCCCCTCCCCGGGCAGGGGTCGGTACCTTTCAGCAGCGTAGGGGCACCAGCTTTATTTGAATTTTTCCTTGCCCCAGCCGCGCTCTGCGACGGGTGGGATGCGTGAGGGTGGTCCAGCGGTGTGCGACCAGGAAGATGCTTCCCTTCGGGAAAAACAGGCTCCACAGCAAAATTCCCTCATCCCCCAGAACATCCAGCTGTCAGCCCAGGGGCATGTTCTGCTTTACACGCAGGGGCAGGGTGGGTGTCCGTCTACACCCCACCTGTCTGTATTCCCCCCCCCCAGTGCCGTGTATTTTAGTGACTCATGAAGCTCCAAAGTGCTGAGCGCGGCGAAGGGCTATTTCTGTGCCTCCCCTGCAATCCCTGCTCGCTCCAACTGTGCTGCCGGAGCACCTCAGCCATGCGCAGCTCCCCCGCCGGCTCTATTCTTAGCAGCTAATAGCTGAAATAATTACTTTTGTCTCAGCGCTGTTGGCTCCTCAGATTGGGAGCTGCGGCTCGGGGAGCCGGGCTGCCCCCGCTGCCTCTCCCATGGCGGGCAGAGCGCCCGGGTGCTTCCATCACCGGGATGATCTGGAATGATGCAGGACAGCGGGCAGAGATGTCGGTGGAGGATGCAGAAGACCTTGAACCCGGCCTCGGCGCAGGGCGTAAGCTCTGCTTTGAAGCAGCTCGTGTGTTCATGTGGTGCCACCTCTTTGGAAAGGATCTCGGCTCTTCCCGCTGGGATTTTCTTAGACTTCACCGGGTGAATTCCAGGAGGCCGGGTTGTCAAAGGCAGGGCCAGGTTTCCACCTGCAAGCTGCCATTTCCACGCCCGCTTTATTGGGTGGGCTCGGTTTGCGTGAAGAATGCGGGTGTTTGGTGCAAATGTGACGACCTGAAGCCAACACAAGCCCACCAGCTCTTGGGGGTGAACCCGCACCCCTGGCCTTGCAGGCTTTCGATCTCAACACCAGCAGTTCCACCCGAGCCCCTTGAACCACCCCCCAAAGAGGACGAGGAAAACTCCCAACCCCGAGCTTTGGGCAGAGTCAGGCGCGCACACCCAGGAAGGAATCCATTTAAAACTGTTTCGGGGGGGGGTTTAAATTTATTTCTGTGCCCAGCTGTTCTTCCTCCTCCTGGCTGGGACCCCAGTGAGAATGACAGCGGGTGGACACACCAGGCTGGCAAAGGATAGGAAGCACTGGCCATTTCCCTGGCACTCGGGAATGAGTTTGTCTGGAAAACAATAAACCTTCTGGAAAAAAGACCCCTACACCTAAATCTGCACGTCCTGCTGACTGGTAGGACAGCACTGTAAGGCCATGAATTGTCTGTGGTTGTCCATCCACATGCCAAAATAGAAGGAAAACTTCAAAGTCTTATTTCTGCTTGTTTTGGTAAAATGGAAGAGCATTTCCCATCCATTCCCTCTAAAAGCCCACGCTGCTCCCAGAGCTTCCTAACTGACCAGGGGCCTTCTGAGGAATTAAGCAAGAGGCACAACTTGAGTCACAACCGGGAGCAACGAACTCCTGAATTTCCCTATCAGCTTTGACCCTGATTCCACATGTGGGTCAAATTATTTAACCTTTATTTAATTCAGCCTGCCTATACACAAAGTTATATTAATTTTAAACAAGCAAACGTTAAAAACTTGCCAGTTTCCCTACCAGCTAACATGACTTCTGTATTTACAGTCAGTGTCAATTGTTTTACTATAGCAAAGAGTTAAACAAAGTTTTTGGTTTGTTCTTTTTTTAAGGATGAATTTCTATTGAGACATTCAGATTAAATTTTAAATATTAAAAAGTTATATTAATTTTAAACAAGCAAACGTTAAAAACTTGCCAGTTTCCCTACCAGCTAACATGACTTCTATATTTATGGTCAGTGTCAATTGTTTTACTATAGCAAAGAGTTAAACAAAGCTTTTGGTTTTGTTTTTTTTTTTTAAGGATGAATTTCTATTGCAACATTCAGATTAAATTTTAAATATTACCCACCTTCTGACTGGTGAGGGTCAGGGAGAAACAGTCCTGGCAGACAGGCTGTCATGTCACTGTTCCTGCTGGTATTCCCTGAGTGGAGCTGGCTGGGAATTCTGTGCCAAAACAGGGTTTTGTTGGAAAATATCATTTCACTGAGGCTGTTTTGGGTGAGGAAAAGGCAGCGCTGATCAACGCCACATTCTGCAACATGTACCCCCCATCAGCACATGAAAAACATCCTGGTTTGCACTTTAAAGCAACTTCCAGGACTTTGGGTTGGTAAAATGAAGAGCATTGTGCTCAGCGCTGTGAACATCGCCATTCCCCTGTCCGCCTTTTCCCGATTCTTTGCTCCTTCCATTCTACACCGACCACAGACGCCGTTCACCTGGATATTCTGGCCCAGGGGTTACAGATCTACGGCTGCGCAGACTTGCTGCGTCTTGGGCAGGAATTTGTTTGGCATCGCTGAGGCCTTTGGATTATTTGATCTCAGCCGCTCAGTTGAACAGGAACATGCCCTGATTTTAACAGTCGCCGTTTCCTGCAGTCGGAGGAAGGTGTGGCCGGTGGCATTTCAAACCGAAACCTGAGCCAAAGGCTTCAGGAGCAGGAAGCTGAAGTGTGGGCAGCACTACCAGGGTTTTGTTTGGTATTAAAAAGACCACAGGCCTGCCTAGGTGCATGGCCGAGGTGACTTTATCACCCCTGGTACTGATAATGACGTGCATTCTTCTAACGTCAGACTTCATGTGTTATTGCTATTAAGGTCACTGTAGCATGACAGCAGAAAAGAGCATGGGAGACGCCAGGGAACTGAGGATGCACCTTTACATAGAGCTTGGCACGTGAGCAGCAGCAAGGCCACGCATCCTCTGCTCCCGATGAATTGCTCCCAGATCCTTCCATGATGCTGAGGGAAACCGCCAGCTGACAGCAGACATGGTAGTGGCAGCTGGGGTTCAACCCCTCCCACCCTCCTGAAGAAATCTTTTTTTTTCCCCCCCTAACACCCAGCCTGAACCGTTCCAGTTGTAAGTCATGGTACCTTGTCGCATTGTTGAGAACTATCGCAATTTTTCTTTTCTGATCAGCACTGAAGAATCCATGGCACAGCTGTCCTCAGCCATGGGGTCACTGGAAGTACCCATGGCACAGCTGTCCTCAGTCATGGGGTCACTGGAAGTACCCATGGCACAGATGTCCTCAGCCATGGAGTCACTGGAAGTACCTATGGTACAGCTGTCCTCAGCCATAGGGTCACTGGAGGAACCCATGGCACAGCTGTCCTCAGTCATGGGGTCACTGGAAGTACCCATAGCACAGATGTCCTCAGCCATGGTGGTCACTGGAAGAACCCACAGCACAGCTGTCCTCAGCCATGGGGTCACTGGAAGAACCCACGGCACACCTGTCCTCAGCCATGGGGTCACTGGCAGCACCCCCAGCACAGTGACCACACTCCTCAGCCACTAGGTCCCCCCTCGCTTTGGGAGGACACTTCCACCACCTGCCATAGTGAGACTCATCTCCCCTGTCCCCGCTCATGACCATTTCCATTTACCAAGTTTGCTTCCCAGGACTTTGCTTCCTCATAGTTCTGACAAACCCAAAGTTCTGCCCCCTGCTTTTAGACAGAGCTTGGATGGAGAAAAAAAACCAAAACCACCAGCCCCCCCACCCCCAGGCAACAAAACATGTACAAGGGTTCCACTTCAAACAGGAAAGCAGCCTAGATATCTACCGTGGAACCACGGCCTCCAGCTCCTTCCTTTGGCTCACTGAAAATGCCAAATCCTGACCAACAGCGTGAGAAGTCGACTTTATATTTCTGGGCCCTCATTACTCAGTTCCAAGAGCTGGAGCTTTCCGTTGTTTTTTAGTTACGCACTCGAGTATTTCCCAGTTCAATGCAGCTCCTTCTTCTCGGGAGCCCGAGTGCCACCATTAAATAAATACTTGGTCAGGTAAAGGTAGAAATGTTCCATGGCTGGCGATTTTCAAATGGAAGTAAACCATAAAATAAACGCTGCCTTTCCCCTGAAAGCAACCAAGAAGACCTAACTTCAAATAAATCAAAGCGCCATTTTACTTTCTTAATATACCAGAAGACTGACATAATCGCTGTGAGCTAAAAGCACCAGTCGACTGTCCCATTTCTGAGGCTCCGAGCCTTTTATCTTGCTCCGGTGCCGTACGCAATCACGTTCAGACCTTCGGCGGGTCTCGCGGGTCCAACGAGATGGCCTCTGCCTGCGGTAAACCAGCCGCACGGCGACGGGGGGAAACGGGGAATGCGGAAAATCCGCCCTGACCCCGCGTGTTAGAGCTTCTGAGATAACTCAGAGGTAACTGAAACCAGCACAGACAGCTTAACATCACATAAAACACTGGCCTACTTTAGCGAGTCTCGCTGCCGGGTGACTCATTTAAGTAGCCGTAGCACTCGTACCATTTTACCGTCATTAACTGAAGTAGTTAATCTTGCAGCTTTGGCCACAGAGTGTGTATGTAAGGCTTGAAGTCTCATGGGCTTGATTGCATAAGGAGCCACGTCTTGTGGCATTTAGTTGATCAAGGACTACTTCTTCTGGTCACATGGAGGTTCGATTTCCCCTTGCATCAGCTACAACAGACCTTTCACATTTTTTTTGTACCGGTGCCTGGCTGTTCTCTTCGCGAGGGTCATCCCCTTCACCCCACACCGCCAGCCCGAGCTGCCTGCCCGGGGTCCCACCTCATCGGGTCTTTCCCTTTTTTCTCTGTAGAATCCTATCTGAAGAAGCGGGAGCTCGCAATTCCTCTCATTTGTGTCTGTGCGTAACAGGTGTCATTTTCAGTGTAGTACAGACTAAGCCCAAAATAGCGCAGGCTCTTCAGACGCTGCGAAGAGAAAAAATAGTGGTTACTTCAGCTTTGGTTGTAGTGAAAAACCCAAAGCTCGCAGCCAGCTCTGAAGTAGGGAATTAAAATGGCAGATGTAGCTGTGTAGTAGCGATCTCTCTCTTGGTTCCCTGTTTTTCAAATGGACTGCTGGCTCTCTCGCTCGCTCTTTTGTGTACGCAGGCTGCCACATGAACTCCCTCACACAGAGCCGGCTCTCCATTAGCTCCTCTTTGATTCCCAGATGCTGCATCTACCACGGATCCTCCTCCGCATTTCCTGGGTTTGAGGAGCACAGGGCTGCCTGGGGCTGGAGTCGGCCGAGGGCACCGGGGCTGCAGCAAGGGACGGGCTGGGGGGGGCCAGAGCCAAGGGCAGCGTGTTCATCTCCTGAATTTTCCTTGCCTGCTGTGCTGAAGTGCAGGGCTGTTTGTGGACCTTCTCTGACCGGGATTATTGCATTCCGGTGGCTCCAGGAAGGCAGTTAGTAGTTCCCCTGCCCACGCTGAGCATTCTGAATCTGTGCGTGTGATAATATTTATCACTACTGTTCAGATTAGGACGATCCTCCGGCTTTCTAGCACTTTCAGTACCTTCGCTTACACCAGGCGTCTGCCTGGCGGCTGAACCACATGCAGGTCCACGTCTTGTGGCCAGCACGGCGGGGTCTGGTGGGTCCAGCAGCAGCCTCGTGCTTTTAAGCCTGCGTTCGGCCACAGGAGCAGGTCCTTTCAAGTTGCCTTGTGCTTCAGGGTAACTGCCTGCCGAGTATTTGCAATACGCAGGCCTAAAATATTTTATTTTGGGAAGTCGAGTAGTGGTTCCTGTCACCGAAATGGTTAATCAAAAAGCACTAACTCTCGACTGGAACGTGTGTGTGTGTGTGCATGCGTGTGCGTGTGTTTTTGTTTTTTTTTTAGAGCCAAGAAGATTTGCTTTGGTTTTTTTAAAGCAGAAACCACCACAAAGTTGGCTGTGGTTTCAGCTGCGCTTGTTCAAGATTTGTACTGCTGACTACCAATCCTAAAAGAGTTAACCTAGCAACTATGACTCAGAAGCAGAAAAGGAGATGCGAGGCTGAGAGCCTTGGAGGAAGCACAGAAACAGAGGTGAGGAACATAATAATTACCAAAAAAAGGTGCAGAGTCCAGAAGCGACGTTCCCCTCGGTTTGCCTAGCCCTGGCACGGCTGGCACGGGCTCCCTGGAAAGCTGCAGTTCCGCTCTTATAACACAGGGAGCAGGCTGGAGAATTTAGAGCTGCGTCACAGAGCTCAGCGAGAGAGTGAGAGAGAGCAAGCTCCGTCGATAGGTCTACCAGCAACAGCCCTGCTGCAGCAAGAGGGGAGAGAGGCAGCAGGAGAGGCAGAGAGGGCTCCGGGAAGAGAAGTAACACCAACACCAGGGACTGGGCTCCTGCCACCATCCACCGTCTTCTAAAGATCGTATTTGGGCTCGGTTGGCGTAGGAGGTTTCACCCATCGACGATGCTGGAGACCCGGCGCGCTTAATCCCGCGGGGAGGGAGAGTGGGCAGACACCGAAAGGGTTAACGGAAAGGAAATTTCTGGAACCTTCTATTCTGCGGCGCTACCCAGCGAGCGGAGGGCTGAGGACTGCGCAGATGGTGCACGGGCAGAGCTCTTCGGTCCGGTTCGGCTTTCCCACGTACGTACCCTTTGATCAGGATGGGGCTTGAGCTGCATCTACGTGATTTTAATTATTTGCAGGGCGTCCCTTTCCCCCGGCGTCCCTAAGTTCGGATCCCGAAGTGCCTCTATTATTATTTTGGCTGGGTAGGATTGCTCTGTTCTGCGTCAGAGCTGTTTTCTCAATGGAGCGACGGCACAGGTTGTACTAATGTGCCTCTTGCCGGCATTGCTGTACTGCAGAGGAGGGTAGTAGTCGTGGGGGAGAGATGACAACTTTGCAAAGACTGCCGTTTGCATGTTTTGTTTGGGCTTTTGCTTCCACCCCCCCACCCCCCCACCCCGTCTCTCCGGAGGCTGGCATGTTGGCGAGGCTTTGGCGGAAGGGTTAACGGGCGCTCGGCGTTTCAGGGCTCGGCCGTTTGTCACTGCGTAGTTGGGAAAGTGGCAAACGGTGACGCAGTGATCATTGCAGGGCACGTCGGCCAGTTTTTTAAAAGCACTGGGGACAGGTAGACGGTTGCCTTCCAGACGCTTCCACCCCAGCTGAAAGGGGTTAAGGATGAGTCGAGCCGGGAAGCTAGCATTTCGGGATTAAATGTCATCATTTTGGCGTTGGAAAGTTGTTTACCTTGCTCTCTCCGTGTCTCCATGTTGGCAGCCGTCCAGCTCACATGTGATAGTCTTCCCTGTACTGCTGCATCATTAACTAAGTGGCAGAGCCGGCTCCCTATTGGCCGGGGAGGGCTCTCAGCCCAGAGCCGCCCTCCCATTGGCTGAGGAGGGGATGGCAGGTGAACAGCCCTCCCGGATTGGCCGAGGGCTGGGTGTCAAATCTCAACGTTGATTTCACTTGCTTCAAAGTGCCGGCAGCTCGCTGCCCGCTCGCTGCCCGCTCGCTGCCCGGCGCCCCCGGGGCAGGTGCAGGGGCAGGAACCCGGCGCTTCGACTCCTCGCTCGGGACCTCGCGCCCGCGGGCGCCTCGCCACCGGTGCTTTCGTTTTGCCGGCTCGTCCTGTCGATGACGTGTCAGAGCCGCGAACCGCGGGGAAAAAGGGGAAAGGAGCGGGGTTTGGGGCTCTTCTCCTTGCTTGCTTCCTTCTCCCTTGCGAGGTGGTTTGGTGTTAGCAGGGCTGGAAACTGCCCGGGGCAGGGGCTGCACCTGGAAAGGATGGCGTGGGAATAATTAGAGAAGTGAAAAAGACTCTTGCCCAAACTCCGCGTTTGTTTGCCCAAGCGCGAGTTTGCCACAGGCTCGGGAACATCGGGGAGAGCCGGAGGCCGGCCGAAGTGATGGGTCTGTAAAGGTTCGCAAAAGAAATGGCAGTGTTAGAAAGCAGGGACTGGGAAGGACTGGGAAAAGATGAGCGGGAGACTGAGGGCAGAGAGCAGCTCCAGAGAGAGGATGAGGAAACGACGGGGAGAACATTTTTCTCTCTTAACCATTTACTATACTATTTTTTCACCTCTCTTCTTAAAGCGACCAGCAATGAAGATGGCAGCTCTGCCTGGAAGTGCTGAGGACACAACCAGCTTTGAGCTTGGTCCTTCTGGCCGAGGAAGTCTCCTGATTATGCAGTGGAGTGGTAACTTTGCTTTCTCATATGGCAGGGAACATTATTCCATAGCCTTTCATCGTATCGAGGCTTAAACAAGTTTAAGGATAGGGGAGCATAAGCGTTTAATCTGTATTACTCACTCGTTGACATCTCAAGCGTCAGGTCTGGTTGTTTAGCAACAACCGCTGGGTTCAGAACCGGCTCAAACGTACTGCGTCCGCTGTCTCCATGACTCGAGCAGTAGCCCGTCCTCTGAACGGCAGCCTGAGAGAGAGGGAGAGAGAGAAGAAGGGCTGTATCTGCACACACACACCCACCCCGACCAAATTTCGGTCGTCTGGTTACACAGGCCGCAGGCGCTGCGGTTTTCTCCCCGACTCCATTCCTTTGCGCAGTTCCGTAGAAGGGAGGACGCCATTTCCAACGGCAGTGCGGTGCTAGGACGGGGAGGGAAGAAGGAAACAGGCAGTAGGTGCCACTCCCCACTTTTTCTCCTCTTTCCCGTCTCCACCTTTCTTGCCTCCCTTCCTTTTCTGCCAGATTCCATAGGGAATTTCAGTCTCTTACTGCAGTCGTCACAACCCCTCCTGACTCACTGAGCCTTCGCTGGCTGTAGCTGGCTCCCTCGGAGCATCCTTGCCTCCTGCAGCGCCAGTTCCGCAGAGCAGGGGAACAACAGGAATAGCAGCAACAACGGTGGTCCCTGCAGCAAGACGGACAGGCGTAAATATACACACACATAGGAACGGTACAAGGTGGGCGCAGAGGTCATTCAGGAGCTGGACTAAGAGGCGGTGCTCGGTGGCATGGAAGACGGGTGGTTCGGTTCGGTTTTACCAAGTGCTGTCTGAGTGGACAACCCTTTGCGTTTTTCCCCATCGCGGTCGTGGGGCGGAGGGACCTCCTCAATTTGCAAAGCTAGCGCTTCTTCATGGCATTTCTCAGGCCTTTGGAAGGAGCTGCAACTGGCACACTTGTGCAGGGATATGCGTATTTTGGAGTATGTGTCCAGCGTAGGGGATGCATTTGGTTTCATTCCTTTCGCCATCACCTTTTTGCCACGGTTATAGTTTAATTGCGGCTTAAATGGAGGGAGGGTGAGGAGACGGAGATAAAAGCGTTATTTCAATGTTAAACTTCGGCTGTAAATCTCATTACTTGGGAATTGAGGTTACTGTCAGCAGGTAAATCTGTGGGACGGGCAAGAAAGAAGGCTAAGAAGGGGACGCAGCCCATTTCTGTAGGACAGCAGTGGGTTTGCGCATAGGGGTGGTTTTGTTACTGTACGTTAGCTGTACGGGGCTAACTGCTCCATAATGGTTTTCTGCGTATTGCCGTAAAAGGACGTGGGAAAGCTGTGATTTCTCCCTCCCTCTGACACTTGTGCGTGTGACATTGTGTAAGCCGATTCCCTTCTCCGTATTTTGGTTCCCCTCCTTCATAAAATGGGGTTTATTGTATCTCTCAGCCTTAGTGCGGCATTATGACGCAGCGTTCGTTAATGCGCTGGGTCCGAGGGCAAAATACACGTAATTTTCTTGGGCGTTTTGGCTGTTCAAGGACCGCAGAATTTGGTACAGTAAGTTAAGGGTTGCAAATGCTCACGATATAAATTTAAAAGCGTTACCATCTTACTCTGATGCCGAAGGAAGGCTCTCTGACGGACGCGACAGCCATGATCTCTTTCTGCACTTGTTTTGCCGATGGTCATGTTACATCTGTGACGCAGTCCGATTTTGCTGCCGGTTCCTGTCGCTGCTTTACGGAGTTGAGCTGATGAGGGCAGAAGCTTGAATACGGTTAGCAACATTAATTTAATACTGACGTTAAAGTTCGCAACCGTATCTGCGGCTGCAGGGATATCGGCACCCACCTATTTCAGCACCCACAAGGGCTGAAGGAACCCGAACGATCACGACAGCACCTCTAGCCATTTTGTTGCTCGCAGGCTCTGAGCCTGCAGCGCTGCTGCTGCTGCTGTTCATTTCCATGTCATACAAACACAGCGCTGGGCTCCGTGTCAGGAGCTTTACTGATGCTGTGAGAAGCCTGAAGTCTATGAGCAAACATTTTGCTTTTCTGATGTGGGAAAATTAATTAAAATGCCCAAATGGCAAATATTCTACCCTCACTCCTGTTACAAATCACTTCCAGACCCATCCAGAAAATTCACTGCTGCCGTGTATTTTTTTCTAGAACTTGTGCACAGTATTTCCTTGCTATTTAATACGGGTGTGGCTGGGAGGGGAGGGCAAGTTGTAAGTCGGTTAAGTGTCTGTATCACTGATGCTAGTGGGCAGAGACGTAGGCAAGAGAGAGAAGTTATCCGTAGCCTCTGTGTATCTCTATACAGATAAAGACAGTCCCAAGCCGAGGTTGCAAAGATGGTCTTGTTCTGGAACAAGGAGGGAGGACTCTGTTACTCTGTTCTGCTCTCGTCCACCCAGAAGTTTTGGTGCAAAGGCAGCGCTAGAAAAAGGCCAACGCGGGAATCTCACAAAATGGTTTCAGAGATGCCAGTGCTGTTTATACTGGCACGGCTCCGAGAGAGGTACCGTGAGCTGCCTGCTGCAAGGTCATTCCCCTGACTCATTGTCAGTGACCAGTTGGTTCAGGAACTTCAAATCCACGTTTCTTGCAACTATGGCAGGGCTTGAGGCCTGAACCTGGAGGTGAGGCTGGAAAATTAATGCTACTGCAGTAACGGGCCACTGAGTCCAAGATTGTAGATCCAAAAAATCCTGCATCTCTGAAGCATTTTAAAATCCATATCTATAATTTGTTTCTTGAGCTAATTACAAAAAGTTTGCACTAGTTCCCTCATCCCCTTTTCCCCCAGGACTTCCTCTGGACTGCTGGGAATCGGGAGTGCCATGTATTTAAGGACTAGGCATCAACTTACACTGTGTTGCAGGAAAAAAAAAAAGAAAAAAAGCGTCTGCATCTATTTGCATTTCTGTTCCCGTAGTCGTTCTCAGGTGGACTCTGCAGGCTGCTCTAAGTTCACCAGTGTCTGTCAAGCTAGTGCTGGCTCTCACATGCTTTCAGTTCCAGGTATCTCAGCTCAAGAGCCGTCTTGTCCCCTCCCAGGCTTCCACATTTTTCTCCAGGGTTCCTGTGTGTCCATGTCACTAGTATTTTCAGTTGACTCAGGGCAACCATCAACCATGGGCGTTAGGGCTGGCCTCAGTCTTCTCAGCTTCACAGGCAGCACTCGAGTGGTTAACGCCTCAAGGATCTTGAGCAAAGTAACTTAATTTGAACAAAGTTTGATCTGGGGGCATGTTATCTGGCTCCTTTTGAACAGAGAGGAACACGGGGGGCCAGTGCAGGCCAGGAGCAGACCCCTCCTGCTCACGGTGTTGCTAGCCCCTCTCCTTGAGCCCCCAGCCCTGCGCAGCCTCCTGTCCCGACCATGCTTGAAGTCACCCTTAGCCTTCAGCATCGTTATCCTTTCGTTTTCAAAGGGAAAGAACCTGGTTGCTAATCCTGATGCCGGTGACGACTCTTCGCCTACAGGGAGGCATATGCGATAGCTTGTCTGCTAAAAACTGAGCCAACACACTGTGATTCAGACCTCAAGCTTTCCAAGGAAGAGAGCTATTTCTGAGTTAAGCACATCTCTCCCCTCCCCGCACAAACACTCCTCACCCAGTGCAAGTGGTGCACAGTAGGTGTCCAACAGCAGCCGCTGCTTTTGTCTGTGGACCTACAGCTCAAACGCTTCTTCAACATTGCTGATGGCTCTCAAACATGCAGTGAAGTTTCAGCAATAGACAGAATGATGGAAATCCTGGGAACAGGTACAAACTGAACAGCTCACGTGCTCAGGGCAGTCAGCCAGGACTTTGCTTCTCTCCAGCTTTTTTTGCCAGGTCCTTCTACTGCAGCTGGTGTGAAGATATGGCAGGGTACTGAAGGCCTACGTTCAAATGTCCCGTTTAAGGGCAGGTTATACTGCAGTGAACATCTGGCAGCATTTGTCTCCTTATGCCCTTCACTGGCACAAGATATTCTTTTGTCTCTTGAACAACACACAGAAAAATATGACTTCCCTTGACATCACCTATAGTAGCTGGAACGGTGGCGCTGGGGGAACACCATGTTCCTGACTATACAAATCACAACAATCATCTCCCTCTGACTGCTTTCAAGACCTGCAATCAATACTTTGCACTCTGAGGCGATGCTTCGGTACAGAAGTTAGGAACAGAAAATGACTTTTCTGGTTTCAGCTACTTTGGTGGATAATTTTTTTTTAGCGTAGTTAGTCTTGAAATGTGCTGTTCAGTCAAGCTGGGTACGGCTGAACTTCCTTGACACACCTTGCTACTGCTCTTCCGTGACTTAGATCCTTAAGCGCAACGCTTTTCTCCCTCTGTGTAAGTTCGTCCGGTTTCACCTCATCGTTCCTTGTGAAATCTGAAATCCTTCACAGGATTCAGCGGTTCAGTAGTTCTGGGCCCTCCAAACAGGCTGTGGCTTTGCCTAGGAGCTCTCATGAAAGCAAAGGTAGATGAAATCTGTCTCACTCCAGGCAAGTCAAGGCAATTTCAGATGAGGAGATGGGAGTCGTAAGATTAGAAACCATCAGGGTTACCCCTAAGAGGTCACCATGCTAAAATTGCTCCCCTCAGCCCAGAACAGCTTTGGGGCAAGCAATAGCAAGTAGCATGTTAAATGTAACATTTTACTTAACAGTCTGAGACAAAGTTCTGGGGTTTAAAAAAAGCAGGTCTCATGAACAAATCCCAATTATTTTAGCGATGCTGCGCTGTTAGGAGCTAGCTCCAAGTTTCCCCACAAGATCTGTAACCTGTAAATTAAAGGTCTCTCGCACTTTTTCTTAGACTCCTTTGTTAGACCCAAGCGCTACAGAAAATGTGGATCAGTACAGCAGAACCATAAAACCAGGGCTGGAACAGTCCAAGCATCACCTGGTGTGGCTGGGTCAATGCTCGTCTTGAACCATCCGCCCTCAAAGTGAGGTTTTGCTGCATCCAGGCTACCAAGACCTGTTTGCCAGAGCGTGGATCAGCGTTAAGAACCCTGGCTGGCATCACACCCATGCTGGGAACGAGCTCTATCAAAGCGGTAGGAGTTAACCACACAGGCGTGTGCCTTCAGGGAGGTCTCCACGCTAAGGGAAGAGGCTGAGATCACCTCTCAGACTTCAGCGCTCGGCAAACCTCAGCCACTGCAGACACTACCTATCACTTGCCCTAAATGAGCCTGAAAAGCTGCTTCTCTCGACATTAAATGAACGAGTGAAGAAAACCCTGGCTTTCCCCTCACCCCCAAGCCCTTGAACAATTGGACCAGTTTAGAAAATGGGTTAGAGTGACAGGCAGCTTGTCGACAGTTCAGCACAAATGCTGGGGAGTGCTCTGACAGATTACCCTTAATAGGAATTGAAATTGGTGACTCAAATGTCAAGCAGGCCCGAGTGTCCCATTGCTCAAATGGAGCTAAATGGGACAGAATGCTCTACGGGCTTTTCCCCGCAGCATGTCCCACTCCAGGGTTCAGCCTACATTTGGGGTTGGTTTTGGTTTTTTGGGTGGGCAGAGAGCACAAGGGCTGCAGATGCAGAGTGCCTGGCTTTTAACCTCACTCTTTATACAGCAATTGTAAGGCTAGAATGGCAGGACTAAAGAACAGGCCACGTTCAACTCCGGAATGCAAACTGCAGTTTTTATTCTGGTCCTAATCGAGGAAAATAAAAAGAAAACAACCTCCCCATTATGCTTTAAACTCATGAGGGAAGTACAAGCTTTTGCTGCCCACAATAGCAGCAGCATCTTAGAGCCATCTTCTAGTCACAAGCACCAACTTCAGCAAGCAGAGCAGCATCTACTCCACCTTTGCTCAGCGCCGCTGAGCCTCGCTCGCACACCACCGACCCGCTCAGGCTGCAAGTTCGGACACATTTGTCCATACCTGACCCACACACCACCACACAGTAACAGAACTGCACAGCAAACAGATGCACTTACACGCTCCCCCGGGGCTGAGGAAGCTTTTTTTTTTGAAACCTTAGAAGTTCACTCATTTCAATTCCCCTCACAGGTCACCACTTGCGCTGTCACACCCCCCTGTCCTGCACCTGGCCTTGGGCTGACTCATTCCTTCACTGGGAGGATGATGCATGAAGCTCAGGTTTTCTCCATGTAAAACGGGAATATTCTCTCCAGGGGAGAGCCGGGTCTGATGAACCATGAGTTTCATTCCGTGATTTAAAAATGGAGGAGAAAAAAGAAAAAAAAAAAACCTCTATGATGCACACAGCATCATGCAGAGATCTGCTTTGCTCACTGTGAAAGCCCCAGAAGTGCTTAAATTTATAAACTGCAGGTTGTGAAAAAAGGGGTCTGCGACATCCAGGCTTGCCTTGCTCTTGCAGACTAGATTAAAGGTCCCAGGCTAGGGAGGAAGCTCCTTTCACGGGGGATCAGGGATTTCTTCCCTTTCTGCCTTTGTCTCGCGTAGAACATATCAAGCAGCGTGAAGTCCGTGAAGGGCTTTGAGATGTTCCTCTGAAAGAAGCTACAGAACAGCAGTGCCACTAAAACACGTCAGAAAAAGGAGGAAAAAACCCAGAATGATCATATTGTACTTTTTCTACTATTATTTATTGAAAACTTTGACAAAGCCAGCTCTAGCTGATAGTATTTGCTTGTCTCCACACCTGCACGTACACATTCAACACACACCCAGCAAATGTTTGAGACCAGCACTGGCTTAGTTTTCTGCACGCGTGCCTATTAATAGTCGAGTGCCGTGTATCACAGCATCTCGAACTGCTCCCTCTCCCTCCTCCCCTCTGCACGCTGCCTGCCCAAGCACGCTCTGGGGTTTGGAAAGCACAGCACAGGCTGGCACGGGGGTATCCTTCAGAAAAGGTGTACCTGCAGTCCGGCAGAAAAAGCTGACACCGTCAGGGAAGGGGAGCTTGGGAAGGCCACAGGACAATCTTCAGGCAGCCTGGACCAGAGGCAGCAGCATCTTAATTATGCTCAAGTGGGTTTATCAAGCTACGAATAACGAAGGAGCCGTTGGTCCTTCTGCAAGGTAGCTGTGGAAGGTTAGGCTGCAGAGGTGTCAGAGCCAGTTCAGGCTCTGTCTCATTCCTCCCATTTTCAGCAGCACAAACCCAGGTGACATTTCCATCAACTGTTTCTGAAAACCCTATGAAAGATTTTGTTTGTTTGTTTTGCCGTTAAGGCACGTGCTTCCTACCGAGACAAGGAAAAAAACCAAAGCTGCCCTCACTCTGAGCCTGTTTTGGAAAGGTGCTGCCGTGGTCTTTCATCTGTGCTGCAGGTGACCTCTCGCAGCAGTAACTCTCAGTCCAGCTTTTCAGTAGTAAATCTTACGCCGGTAATACAAGGTGCTTCATGAATAACTGTGCCAGCAAGACAGACACTGGGGAGGGAACCTGCTTTCCACTTGTCTTTCACCCTGTTGCCCCAGATAATGGATTTAGAAAGTGCAGTAACTATCCAGACACAGTAATCTAGTACAGCTCTTTCCCCTTTCTTGGAAGGACATGCTCTTTTTCTCTGCGCTCTTCCTCTGCTGCCTGTGGGTGTGCATTAGGATGGAGGCACTGAGGCAGATTCTTGGACCTGGTTACAAAACTAATGCAAAGAGCTGCCAAAACCCAAAGCGTCAATAAGCGAAGCTCTCAGCCCCGCTTCTGCCACACTTTATTGCATTTTACATCAGCTTCTGCATCAGTACAGGTCAGACAAGGTGGCCGGGGTTGGGCAGCTCCACACTTGTGTGTGGTCCTTCCCAGGCTTCAAGACACCCCACTGTAGTGGGACACGTCCGGGGCCGGTGCTGCACTAGAGCACTGCTCAGCCCCGCGCCATCAGCCGCTTTCTTCACACTCTCCTACGTCCTCGACAACTTCCGTCGAACCACGTACAGCGAGATTTGCAAACGCTCCCTTTTTAGGTTTCATTCTGACCCACACTAAGTAGTTTCCAAGCAATATATTTTTATTAGTCCCTACAGAATTTAAAACTCACAACAATCTGCAACTCCTCGCTGATCACAAGCCTGCTGTTGATAGAGGTGACAGTGAAGGCCCATCACGATACTCCCCTTTCCCTTCCCTGTCACAAAAAGCACCTTGTCCTCTCCAACCTTGCTGAGATCAGTAAGCGATGGAAAGCCAGAACACCCTCTGCCTTGGACAGAATGAGGTTTATAGCCTGGTTCCATCTGGCATGGCATGAAAAAAGTATTCCTGTAGAACACAAACTTTCCCTCCCCCCCATCAGTATCACACTCCGCGCTACAAAGTCGTCAGACCTTTTTTACTACTCGCTGGCAAGAGCTTCAGAATATCCCACCTGGCTATGAAAGGAAACGAGTCATTCCCAGAGCGGTGGGTTTCTCCATCACACATTTCACTTCTCCTACACCAGCCTCAACTATTCACAAGACGCGAAAAAAAAAACCCCAAAACACGTCAATTAAATAACTAACCCAAAGCTAACCGTCTTACTTTCTAATAAAATTAAATAAATAAATTTTTCTCTAGGTACGATGGAGATGAAGGATTTTCTCTCTCAGCCTGCAGCCATGCACGAGATGTGTCTTCCTCTGGAAGCTGGTTTCATATGGTGGCTTAGATTTTCCCACTTTGTATCTAGCACCATTTGAAATCAGTGTTCTAGGAGCAAGAATTACAGCGTGGGAGGAGATCAGCCAGCAGCTACCTTCACCGACGGCCTCTGCTCCTTACAACAGCCCTTTTTCCAATTTTTTCTTTTTTTTTTTTTTTTTTTGCCAGCCATCCACTTTGTAACATCATCTGATTTCTAGACACTTATACCACCACTGTATACACCCTCTCAAACTAGGGCCACCACAGAACAGCTTCCTTCCACTGTATTTCTAATTAATAAACAATGGATATTGAGTTAAAGTTGTCCAGAGTAAAGTGATCCGAAAGCTGCATGAAAACCAACGTAGTACTTCTTGAGAGGCAGAGTACGTTTCCTTTATTATACAACCACTAGGACCCTAACATTTAACTCGGAGCAAATGTATTTCCACTCTGTGCTTGGGGACTCTATCGCCATAGAATTCTCATCCCACAGCTCCCAGAGACTTGCTCTGCAAACACAGAAATTCCCTCCGACAATTGGATCCCAGCAGTTAAACACCAAAGTGCCTTCAGCAATCATGATGATGTCACATTGATATAGAGAATCCACTCCTTTTTGCTAGAGTGATTTTTTAAGTTTAATGCTGGTAACTTCTAATAATGTTTCAGTAAGAGTCCTATACCCTTCAACCGAACCAGTAAAATGAATCTAAGCTATTTTTGTCGACCTCACTGTTGTCAAACATGGTATTATACACAGAAAAGGTGATCGCTGAGTGGATGAAGCACTTGATCAGAGCACTGAATAGTCGTCTTTAAAGAATGCGTAGCTGCCATCTACAAGAGGATTCTTCTCTGAGCCAGGAAAATGTCTCTTACACAGGCTGACCGATTTCTCTTGGTGTTCAGAGTCTCAGTTTTTGTCTAGCACCATTTGAAATCGGTTATGATGTAGGGGGAAAAGCAACAGTAATGGAAAACTTCATTCCCCCGCCCCCCAAAGTCCTTCCAAATAAACACCATCCAAAGCAGGCTCTTGCTTCCCAAACACCTATGGTCCGTCTCGCTGCCCTCTGACCTGGAGTTACACCTACGGGCTGAACATCCCGCACACCAGGAGGACAGTCAGCACCACGTTCAACTAGGAGGGATGCTTCAAGAGAAAGCGAAGCATCTGGTCCAACACGTAACTAAGAGTCTTCAACTCAAGCAAGCCAGGGGCCCATGTGTGAGAGCACAGCCACCAAACCTTCCGACCCGTTTATTTCATGCGCGATTTGTTTGCCTGAACCTGTTATTTACTCAGATTTTTTTTCTTTCTTTCTCCTTTTAAATAAAATTATGTGCTACTTGGTATTGGGCTCTGTCTCAGGTAGACAGGTTACACGTCTCCCTGCTGGACAACACCTAAGTGCTGCAGGTCTCCTCATTTCAGCCCTCAGCTCCATTCTCACCACTCCATACGAACCACACTCAGAAGCGAGCATTTACACAGATTTGAAGCCTAAACCACCACCGCTTCACGCTACTTCACGTTAATCCAGGTGACTGTACCCGTTTTGTGGCTCCCGCTGCGAGACCACCGCGCGTGTTACCAGCAGATGGCAACGACACATTTTCATTACCCGCAGCCTTTTGCTTCGAACAAGGTTCAGGTCTTCATGATTCTTACTTATCAGTTCCAGATTCTAAAATTAAATCATTCACGTGGGACTGAGCTTTATGAAAATGTTGCAGAATTCGTGATAATTAGGACCGATTTGTAGCGTTTAAGTCAAATTGCCCAGTAGCTGCCTGTCCCATCACTGCTACCCCAAAACTTCACAGACTGTAGAGCTGTCTAGTCCACAACCTGTCACCATCTGTACTCCACACCAATTCTGAGTATCACAACCACAAAGGAAAAAAAAAAACCCAGCGTATTAAGTTATTTTTCCATTCCACCCTCTGAAAGGCTTCACTCTGCAGGCAGCTGACTCCCCCCACTTCTTTGCACAGAAAATTAAAGTACATTTTGAGTGTGAACCTCATGCAACTAAAAATAATCGCATTCTACTTCACATGGTGCTTAGAAACACCCAAGCTCTACTCCCTAAGGATTACAGCTGTCACACAATGGGCAAAAATACCGGCACACCCCGGGCTTTGCTCTTGATTTCGTTTCACATCACCACCTGCCTCTTCTCCGTTAAGTTTTTACTAAGTTTTTCAGGAGTGAACACTGTAAGGGTTTGGAGGCTCTGGGAAATTCTCTGTAGTTCCCCAAATTTAAACACAAGGCTGCTCAGCAAATTAAAAACACATTTTCCACACAACTATTATCTCCGGGCACAAACTGCAAACTTCAGTCCTAACAGTTACCACCTAATGGTACATGAAAAATCATCTTAATAATTATTAACGCGAAAATAGCTGCTTACCACATAATGAATGAAAGACAAACACTTACTGCTAAATAAATTTAACATTTTTATTTGTAATATTACAAGTCATCACTAGTCTTTACATCCAAAAAAAAAGTGTAAAAATAAGGCCTTTTTTTACAGTTATTTCACTTCAGCATTAAGCGCATTTCATCATATTTTAAAGCATTGACAATGCCATATATAATCAAGCTAGCTAGCGAGCAACACACTCAATTCCCCGCATATTATCACAGTGTTTACAAACAATCATCAAACTATAGATCTACGAGGCAACGAACAAGCAAGTCATTCCGCACAGCCAAAACCCTTTTAACAACCAGTGACTATTATGAACTCTGACAATACAACTGCTGGGATTGTCCCAAAAAGCCCTATAAAGCCCTCAACAATTCCACGTTATTCCAACAATCTGCTCATGACAGTGGAGCAGAGCCAAGCAAGAACAGTTTAAGCGCTGCCTCAGCCTTCTGAAGCGAGGCCGTTTGGGTTTTCCGGGGAAAACGGGTTTGAGAAGCTGCCTCTATGTTGACAGCAAACAGAGTCACAAAACCAAAACCCACCCTAACGATGCTTTTGCTTTTAATAAGAAATGAGAAGTAGCAAGACGCTACCAACGCACCTCTGAGCCTCAATTCATGGCAAACGCTGTGACGGGAGCTCCTGGAGGCACAGTTTGGACTCAACAACGAAGCAAGCAGCCACCTACGGAGAGGCCACATCTCCCACCACCGCCAGCACTGCAGCTCCTGCCCTCCCGCAACCAGGGCGGGTCGGTCTTCCTCTCACACGGAAAGAGAAGGGAGTCTGACAGGAAAAGGCTCCTGCTTCCCAACAGAGATCTGATGCTAAACCTACCGTTACAGAGCTAGATTTAGCACTGCAGTCTGTACACGGATTTGAAATGCTAGACGTGGAATATATGGCTGCGAGTGAATAGAGCAAGGGAGCCAGATCCACACAGCACTCCTAGCCCAAAAAGCAACAAGATTATCGCAGATACTGACAGCAAAGCTCAGTAGAAATCAAACGTCCTAAGGAACTTGTACTGTGCTCCTGACAGGAGATGGCTACCACTGATTTCTCAGCAGCCTTCTGTCACTAGCCAAACCCCAAGGCAGAGGATACCCTGCTACAGAAAGCTTCAGTTTGCCGTTCCAACAAAGCCACTGTAGCCTCTCTGGGATCGTATCAAAGAGCCAGCAATAAATATGGCTTTTTTCCCTTCTTAAAGGCAATAGAATAAGCTATAAAACTCTGATTTAAAGGCACATTTTAATTCATTAGACATCGAGAAACCAACTTTGGCAAACAAAGAGGTAGTATATGTAAAGATCTAAAGTGTGATAGTTCCAAAAAGACACAGCCTTAAAAATGACACCAATCTCCCATGGAAAGGAATAATAAAAAACTTTTTTCAAGAGACAACATAATCATTTTTACACCGCCTCAACTGCAAACATGAAGGAGAAGCACGTTTGGATTTTTGCGAGCAGAACTACTATCGGATAGTCTTCTGTAAGGAAAAAAAAGAGGCAGCGCTGGAGGCAGCAGCGGCTGGTACTAGGACAGCGACACGTCCAGTATCCCGCCAACACGGACGCTGCTGCACGCTACAGTACGCGCCTTTAAGAGCGCTTCACATGCACAGAAAAGACAATGAGCAGCCCGTAAAGCAGATATATCTAGGTTCTTTTTCCCCTATTCATGATTTCCTACTACAGAGAATCAGTAGTGTAAGTACATAGTACAAGGTATTAATCTACAGAAACTCAATGCAAGTGCAATCATTTTCCACTTCTGATCGGTATATTCGAGTGCAAAGTCCTGCCCACCCCCAAACCGGGCCATTCATGCTTTACAGATCTTATATTCGGCAGTACATGGAGTGCTCTCACGTTTCCTACAAACAAAAAAACAAGTCAAATCAGAGATTTTTACATTTAAATAGGTTTTTACATTTATTCTGAAAGCACATCCTTAGTTTTATCATTAAAGCAACAGGTAAAGTCATGAAACTAAATCATTATTTGTCCTCTTCTTGCTAAGCAACTGCTTGACTGAAGAGCTTTTTGCTTCACTTCATCCACTAGACTGTTAAGAATGACCCAAGTGGTAAAAGAGTGTTTGATCCAAATGGATCATTTCAAGTAACGAATGAACCATGCCTGAGTATAATCAAAAACTGACAACACAACAGTTACAGGATTCCCAGCTAATTTAGAGCCTGCATCAGGAGCATCCCTTGTCTTTTATTTTAAATACAGAATGTTTGTTCAGTACATATTTTATAACCAGAAGCTGAATATTAGCTTGCGAAATTTTTGATTCCGTACTCTCCTAACAGCAAATTTACAATACTTAAACATGTGAGGATTCGAATTCATAATTACATCCATATATACGTATTTTCAAGTTCTTGAATAACTCCTGTTTTGCTTTACAGAAAAGGCCCACACCAAACCTCTGCGCTATCACTCTAGGTCTCTACGGAGTTCTAGATATCGTAAGAAAAATTCAGGGGTTAACAGTGTGTACACATAACCAGAACATTAACTTCTATTATCATTGTCATGTGCAAAAGGTACGATTGAAAATAAGAACTCTATTCTATTCTCTCTCGATTCCTTTTTTTGCCGCTCTCCCCCAAACCAAGCCCAACTAATCCCCAAAACTAATCCTATCTCATCAGGAGCACCTTACTTCAGAGGTAACTTAATCCATACATTAATTTAGAAGAAACTCCAAGCTTAGTTTTCATCAAAAATACTGAGAAACCACTTGTTCTTTAAAACTAAATAAAATCAAGACTATGCATTTGGAAGGACCTTTGAAGTTAGAATAAGACGTAACGTTTCAACCATCACCTTCTCGGAATTTGGGCAATGGAGAAAAGCGACACAAATGAAGATACTAGTTTACAAAAGTATTTGTAGTGTCAGCTGGAACTGTTAAGGTAATAATGACTAAATACTGACAAGGAGCAGTCAAACTAAGCTGTCCTGTCTCAAATCTGTCCTGTTGTACCAAGGTGAGAAGAGTCAGGTTTGTGGAAGAGCTGATGCGACCCTGCACGAGTGCAGGAGCAATCCAAACCAAACGCACCCAACTGCTGGACTAAGCACTAGTTTAAAACACAGCAGAGGAAATCAGTTCCAACCAAGCAACTACATTCTGACCCTTTTCAGGCCTGCAGAACTCTGAATTTGAAGAAGAAATCTTCTTCTCGTAAAAACGTTAAAAAAGAAGACCTTCTTTGTACCTTCTTTCGTTTTCTTTTTCTTCTAGCAAGCTGGAAACACGGATGAATCGCTAATTCCGAGAGCCACACCACGTGCTCTGCTCTGAAGGGATGCACAGCTCTGTGATTCTAGGGCCAGCGCCGTGCAGCAAAGCTGGCTTCCAGCTCCAACAGGCTCCTCGCTAATGGAACTATGTGATCAGTGAACAAACGCAACACACCACCGGGATCCGCTTCACGTTACTGAAACGGGTGCAAACATCCTCCTGAGGACGTCAGGGGTCTTATAGAAAACTACGTTACTCCCTCTTTAAAGACAACTCAGACCTGAGCTGTGTGGTACACAATCACTGGAAGCGATCAGTTATGACACTCAATGCTAATTCTTTATGTAATATACCCTATTCTCCCCAGTCTTTCCCATCGGAAACTCAAGTCCACAGCTAGCTGGATTCCACACTGCTCCCAAAATTCTAAGTAAACCATCATAGAAAACAAGACACTTAAGCTTCATTGCAAAAAGTCCAAATTAAGTGGAAAGTGTATACCTTTTTAAGACTGAATTAATTCATTTGTGCAGTTTTCTTCCATCTCAGCTGGTACATTAGCTTTTAAAATACATGTTTCCTTGCAATTCTCATCAACTGTATATGAGCTGAACAGCAGAAGGGGAAAAAGGTCTAATTGAATGTCCCATAAAACCGGCAGATTAAACACACAAGAAAGAGAGGGCAAGAAAAGATTTTTTTTTTTTTTTCTGTCATTTGAAGACTATAACCCAGCAAGTATGAGGCACTGGAAGCACAAGAGTTCAAAGGCTCAGCTACATCAGGAACCCAGAAAACTAAATAGGGAGATGTAGGCCTTAATAAAAGGAGATTAGATCAGGGTTTTCAGACAAGAAAGAGGTTTAATAGCCAGACGTTCACAGCAAGGAAGCTTAAGGAAAGCACTGGGTGGACAAAGACTTTTCATGTTGTAAAATTTTCAGGAATATAACATGCTTTCATTTAGAACGATGTTGCTTTAGATCCTTCCTCCTCTCTACACTCTGAGAAGTCTCTCCACAGATGAAAGCAGAAAGTGCTGCCCCAAGACTATTAACTCCCATGTACTCTTATCTCGACCATCCAGATGGGAGATTATCCAAGTCATGGATGAAAAGCGATTACTCAAAAGCACTGAATTACTTCACAGCGCACGGGGACGCAGGCCCGCTGCTTACAGGGCCATGCTGGCCGCCACGACGACACCGTACTGCCCATGTGGAAGATGGAGGTCTTCAAAGAACGTGCAGACATGGCACTTTGGGACATGGTTTAGTGGTCATGGTAGTGTTGGGTTGACAGTTGGACTTCATGGTCTTAGAGGTCTTTTCCAACCTTAATGATTCTATGATTCTAAGATCCTAAGGCTAAAATCTTGCTGGATACAAACTTCAGGGTTCTCCCAAGAAGTACTTCATTACAAATATGAACCACAGGAATCATTTCCTCTGGTTTGATTTATTTATAGCATCCCTTCCTTGGCTTCACGTATCTCAGACACCTTTTAACAAAAGGTATTACCTTAACAATGGTTAAATATCATTGCTGGAATTTAAGTCAGTTTTGATGAGCTGCTTAGCATAACATTCTATGGTACCACCTAACTCGCTCTGAATTTTCAGTATTTTGCAAGCTACAAACTATTTCTCCAACAAAACAGGCTTTTTTCAAGAAGATAAAATAAGACATCGCTGCAAGAAGCCATGCACAAAGCAGCACTTAAGTCTCCTGCCACGCCTCCATGAGGAAGCAAACAACGAGTTGATTTGAAGGTGAAGTTCAAAAGGCTCTTGCAGGTCTCATTAAAAACAAATGCTACTACTTATGCATCTAATATTTTACAGTTCATTTTGCAAGTCGTTAACATCACCAATCGTTGCTGCAGGAGGAAATACTGCCGTGGATCCACACATTAAAGGCTCTAATGGCAAAGGTGAATATTTGTTTTTTCCAACAGCACAGGAGCACCGGTTTAGGCCAGATTTTTTGTTCCACATTTTCCTTGTAACTAAGCCCATTATTCAAGGTGCTTCTGGTGCAAACCACAAAACACAGTGGTCCTCCAGTTACCCCTTGACTACCTTTGGTGCATCTTCTACAGAAGAGGAAGCTCCTCAGTTGACCTCCAAGGCTTCCAGCTCATGTGAACCACTCTGGCTCTCACAGCCTGCGGGACCTTGTGAAGCCAGAGGGGACCCAAGCGATCAAATAACCCACAGGCCAATACTCCCACTGGTTTGAAGAGGTTAACTGACCTTTTAGAGCAGATACAAACAGCACTTTCCTCCGCAAGCCTACTTATGCTAAACGCAACCCCAAAACAGGGCTTCTCCTTCCCTGAAATTAGCGCGAGTGTAAATTAGCAGCTTATCTGAATAGCAGATATAAAAACAAAGTCAAATATGTTAGGCCCTTTAGCTTCCCATTAGCTGCCGTGATAAGCTCACATATAATGACCAGGCATTTGAAAAAGAAAGGGCAGATAAAGCTCAAGAAACTCACACAGGCGTTAGCACTGCTTTTGCTCAGACATTTAGAAACCTGGAATAATAATAGTAATTAAAAAAAAAAAAAAAATAGGCTTACTCACCCATTTTGTGAAAAGAATTTCTTGTAGACCCAGAAGGCTGCCAGCAACACCACAACTGCCACAGTCACTAGGAAGAATTAAAAAAAGCCTTAGAGCAATAAAGGTCATCCACAGCTCACAAAAAAAGCCTCAAAAATTAATTTTACACTGACTTTGTCCACAGTCCTATAAAATTTCCCTCCTCCCTGCAAACAAACCCCAACTTAAGATGTATGTGGCTTATTTCACAAGCATGCATTTGATGCTTTACTTGAGACTTCAAACCAGTTCAAGAGCAGTGAAAACCCCAGCAGCTCAGTAACACCAGAGCAGATGTCACCTACATCCTACCAGTACTTTTTGCAAGTTTTTAAGAAAGTGGGGGGCTTGCAAAACTGGGTAACAAATGCAAGGACAGATTGCCTTTGAAATCCGATGCCTCACATACATTAAAAAATACACTTTACATAAAATTAATCTATCATTGCTAAGTGATCTTAACTTTTCTTGAACTATGCAGCTTTAGACAAGCATTTTAAAAACAGTGAAAACTCCCAAATTATATTACAGCAGCCACAGGAGATGAGCGGAATATTAACATCGCAGAAAAAATACAATCCACATTATATCTTGTTCAGGTTTTATAAGATACTTACCACAGATGATGGCCGTAATATACCAACCTAAAAACAGAGTGAATCAGTATCACAAGATGAATAAGTGCTTCTTATTCAAACATTTATTATAAAAATATTAATAATGTTATTTTCAAATAGATCAAGCACTTCCGTCAACACAATCTTGGCGGTTCGTATCATAACATTTAACTTAAAATATTCCTATTTTAAAACGGATTTCACCAAAACCCATTTTTCTAACGTCAAAATAAAGAAGGAATTTTGCATTAAAATGGTTTCTCCTCAATACAAAAAAATACCCCCGAGAAGTAAAGCCTCTGCTATGTATATTTTCTAGTGGAAATTCTCACAATTCATACTTACTTAAGTGACAAGTTGGCACTCCAGGTGCCCATCTGTTTTCTCCAACATACTGGATACGAGCATCACCGTGTAACGTGTAGCCTGCGTAACATTCAATGGTAATAAAATCCCCAACAGAGTATGAAGGTTTTTGTCCGTCAACTACTCTACCATGATTTATGTGTGGAGTGGAACCAAAATCTTCAGTCCCGCCTGGAAAAAAGAGGAAAAAAAAAAAATAAATAAAGGAAATGAAGTCCAAGAACAGAGCTGGTACATGAAGCAGGTTCAAGAAGTTGCCATCAGAAAGTCCCTACATTTGGGTGAGTATCAGAAGCTCAGTTAATCCTCAAGATCCTTATATGCAAAGGCCTCTGGCTTCCTAGATGCTGCTGATGGACACACTTCAGACACATCAACAGAAATACAAGTGTCTCGGCTTCATTCGGACAAACGGTTGCATCAAAGTCATGACAACCTGTTTATACCAAAACACGGGTGATCCCGTGGTGCAAAGAGAAGCAAGAATAAAGTCTGCCATGGTCAAAGCAAGGCTCTTCAGAAAACACTCCTGGAACACATCTTTCCTACCGGCTTTTGAACGTTACCAATTTCTACATACAAAACTAATCCTGAACAAGGGCTCCAACTCGGCTAAAAACTGTCCTCAGCTGCTGCAACTCCACCCCACGACACGCGCAACCCTACGGACAGAACCTGCCAGCGCCCTGCTGACAGACCTCTCTGACTTTCAGGGTCACGTTACTATGTCAGACGTTTGGAACTTGTCACTTTGCCCTTGATTTTACCAATTATAAGTTTTACTCACATGCACAGTTTTGTAAAGAACTCCATCTATCCTGCCCTTGACAAGTTACTGTCATCTCTTCAGCACCATCAGGAAAAGCACAGTGCGCATCACACTTTATCTGAACAGATTCTCCTTCTGCATACACCGATTTCACTGGAATCACTGCTCCGTGTGTGATCCTCGGGGCACCACACGTATCACTAGCTAACACATGCATTCAAAACAAAGGTTAGTGGTAATAAACTATCAATATTTCATCATTCGTTAACTCACTCCACAAATACACATTGCCTTTGGATGAGAAAAATAGATCAGCGTAACTGCGTAGCTGAACTTTACCACAATGTTAAGTACAAAAGTTTCCTGTAGAAGACTTAAAAGAAACATCCCCGTGGATGTTCATGAAGGTAATATGATCTTATGATGTGGTAGCTAAGAAATCTGGGTTTGGTGGCTCATTTTTTTAAGCTCTAGAATCTTTTCCAGGTGCCTTATCAGACTCATTCGTTATGGAATGCCCAAACATACTCTTTGCAGAAGTGGTTCTCATTCTTGGAAACCCAGTATTAGAGTAAAAAATTCTTGCACCGTCCTCTACAGTAACATTCCCTCTCCCTCTAGCACAAAGGGGAAGGAGAAAGGGCTACAGAAGACCTCTGCAATGTCTCCAGACCTGCAAATTAGTCCTAACTTAATACTTTGCCTGATCAAAATCCAACAATATACAACATGCCATATAAGACACCTGTTTCCTCACTGTGCATAGCTCTTTCTAGCAGAACTCAATTCTCCTGTATTTACCCACGAAACCACTAAAACAAACACCACGATGCTATTGCATTACGTCTACATCACAACTTCTATACACATCTAACTCAACTCACTCTCATCCAAAAACTCTTTGGAGTTAAGAGCCGTTCAAACACCTACAATATTGCCCATACATGAGGCTCCATGTCAGCTTCCTTAACTCCTCATTTCCTGCTAGAGTTATGATATTAAATTTCAGCTAAGACGGAGTTACAACATTCTCCACACCCACAAAAAGTCGGATTCTTTTTTAAAGGCTTACTTTTTGCACAAGTTGGTTCAGGAGGAGACCAGGTGTTGTTTGCTTCACAGACGATGGTATGTGCTCCGACCATGAAATAGCCTGGTTCACACGCAAAGGTAACAGCATCCTTATAGCTGTAGGAAGCTCCAAATCCAGATGTTTTTCTTCCATTTTCAACTCTTGGGTTACCACATTTGACCACTGAAACATGTAAACGAAAAACCACTTTGAAGCACCTGTTAACACTACCTTCTCAACAGACACAGCATCTTTTTAGCTCCCCTAAGTTTCACTCCTCCAACAGTTTGGGAGGGGCTTTGTAAAAACATTATTCTCTTGAAGCTGCTGTATCCTTCAGTTGCTGCGTTGTAGCGGTACCCAGCCAAATAAGAAATTGGAGTAACTGATACAACCACCTTCCACTTCCAGAAGATGCGCTCCCGTACAGCAGTGGAATTTCAGAAAACAAAGCGATATTGCTTAGGGTTCAAATGACAGCATGAAAGCACCTGGTGTTTCTCCCTACATCTGCAAAGCAGGACTTTGTGCTTGCTGGGCTTTGCATTTATTTCTGCACGTGCAGAGTACCTGTGTTTAGAGAGAGTTCTTCCTTCTTTTTTTTACTACTTATAATCTAGCTTCCACATTCTCGCTCTTCACACAATTTTTCTTTAGCTATCCAGGCTTTACGGTCTTTCAGTTCCTTCCCTTTGGTCTTGTCACTTCTTTTAAGGTTTTAACTTAAATTTTAGTCGTATTCTGTGTCATAACCAATCAATATCCATCATGCAGTTGATCTGATCTGCACCCATCACCCCACCCCTTCCAAAAAAGGGACAGATATTGAACTTTTGGAGTCACACAGGCTCTAATAAAGAAGCATATTAAAAAGCTCAACAACCTCTACATTCTGGAGGCGGGTGACTCCAAACTCCATTTAAGTTTTCATCATACGTGCAGAAAATACTAGCTGGGCCAATCAGCCGGAGGCGATCCTCGCCTTTTGGGACGGCATTACACGTGTAGGTTACCGTTGTCTGATAAAGATACTCGTCTTGTGCAGTGTAGTGCCCGTTGGCTATCTCTGGAGGGGGTGCACAAGGAATTCCTAGAAATAAAGCACACAAATTGTGACAGAATTTCGCTGTTACCTTGCTCATCTCAGAAAACCAAGGCTCGCCATTTCAAGTGATTTCATTTCAAATCTGACATACAGCTACGATAATTAGAACCAAGACTTACCAACAGTCATTTGTTATACGAGTCTCAAGAAAAGTTTGATTGTAACTAATATGAGCTAATTACCAGGATAAGTGATATTTTTCAGTCGTCATTCCTTAGGCACAGCCCCAGTAGTTAAAAAAACCAAAAAAAATCAGTCCTATTTTACCATCATTTTTTATACTAGAAAGTTTCTGGCACAGCTGTTTTTAAATGAACTATCACCATCTGAATACAAATTTAAACACGGTAGTAATTTACTTACTTTCGCAGAAAGGAAGATCTCTATCCCAGGCAACACCTTTATTCTTAATTACGCAGGAAATTTTATCAGTTCCACGTAATCTGAATCTAGACAGGCAAAAATTTTTAGAGAGGTGAAACTTAAGAAATCTCTCATTTCTCCAACTGAAGCTTTGTTTATATAATTCTATTCTGTGCTAATGGGAACATGACGGACTAAACTTTTGTTGTAATGAGAACAGTGCCTTTAATTTTTTCAATTAATTTTGCTAGGAGTCTCAACTTTGGAAACACGAGAAGCAAATGAGACATCCCTAAAGGAGCTGGTGGGCATCTGGCCATTTTAAGATGTGCACCCTCTAATACTAATGCCCTGAATTACTAAAGAAATAAGCTGTTAAAAGGAAAAGGAGGAAAAAAACCTTGCGAGAGGTTACTGCTTTTGACTTAATTTGCTATACGTGGACAGGTGGGCTGTTCTTCAATATAATAATGAAGGGTGATGAATGTATATATAAATTTATTTCTTCTGCCAAGGAGCGTTAAAAGAAGTCATTATAGGTAACGCTATAGTTTTTACTCTCAGGATCTCACTAAAAAGCTTACGCCTTGGTTAATGCAAACAGCAACAAAAAGCAGGGAATCAAATCTAGCTGTAATTTAATTTGCTCCAGGTAGAATTCAGGCGACATTTCAAGTCAGAACTGGAATGGAGCCTGCATAAGAAAATCTGGGGTTGGTTCAGATCTGGTCTAAACAAAAGAAAAATGCAAAAGGATTCATTAACTTCACCAAAATACTCACCCTTCTTGACAAGAAAAAGTAGCCACTGAACCAAATTTAAGATCTGTGACACTAACAAAGCCATGCTGTAATTCTCCTGGATGGCTACATTTTCTCTCTAGGGGAGGGGGAAAGAAAAGAAAAAAGAATTCTACACCTTTGTAACTACATACAAAGACTTAAGTATTTGGCATATACTGCTCTTACAGTCATTAGCATGTTTCACGCTTCATTTAACATATTACAAAATATTAATTCTCACTGGAGAAGCCATTAAAACTGTTACACATGAAAGGGAAAAAGCAGAAGAGCTCGTGCACACGTTACCTGTACAGAATTGCTCTGTGGGTGACCACTGTAAGTCCGCACCACACGTCCGAGTTGATGCTTTCCCACCGATTTCCATATACCCCGGACGGCAGATGTACGACACCGTGGTTCCAACAGGAAAGCTCTTCATCACGTCAAGACTCTCCTTGGGCTCTGCATAGTACAGCCTCTCCGGAGGCTGGCACCCTTCTGTTGAAGAGGAAGGAAAAAGCAATGCACAATCTACTCGACAAGAGGATATACAAGTTGAGGCGTAACGGCAGAGCAGCCAGGCTAACTCAGTACGGACTCATCGGTACTGCAAAGAGGTGATGTTCTTAAGAGCCAGAACTAGCTGCATATTTACCTACGTTTCTGTTCTTTTATTTATATTGTAATTCCATTCAATGTCCAACTCTGTGCTAGTACAGGTGGCTGATTCATTTTCTCAAGTTCTTCAGTATTCTACCCAGACAATGCATTTCCCTTCCTTCCAGTTCATATTGTTTTGTATATTTGCCTTATTCTTGTGGTTAAACACATGACTTAACTCACGGGGTACCCATCTCCAGCAAAATGACTCTTTAGCTTGCTGCAGGAGAAACAACCCAACCAGTAGGTCATTTTCCTTCCCAAGGCAAGATCATAAAGGTGGGGTTAAAAACCAGCCCCACAACCCAGCAGAGCCCTGCAGACCCAGGGACCTTCTGAGGTGCTGCTCATGCTGAAGACAAACCCCGTCCCTGCTGGGGGGCTCCGAAAAACTCACTCCAGGCCTTGCAACCCAGACACAAATGCCAGACCCACCCAGGCCTCGCAGGGCCGGGAGACCCTCACCTCTTTGACGACACCCATTAATTTCCTTGCCAATCTTTATTGCTCAGAGATTTACCAAGCCATGAAAGAAATTTAAACCGCAAACTCGGGGTCAGAACCCTCCATCAGCACCCGAAGCCAGCACGCCTGGTCTTGCGGCACCTTTCTCTCACCTTTCCACCCCAAACCCCACCGAAGCCGCCCGGAGAGCTCGTTTCCGCCATCGCCTGAAGCCATTTCCTCCTCCCTCCCCACCGCCTCCCCGGGCGGCCCCGCAGGCCCCGGGAAGACCCCTCAGCCCAGCAGCACCCTCGGTGCCAGGGGAGGACGAGCTCCCTCCTTCCTGCCGGTTGTTCGGGCCGGGAAGCCGCGGGGGGCTCGGCGTGCCCCACCAGCCCCTCAGCTGGGACCCCCTCCCCGGCCCATTCCCCCGCCATAGCGGGCCGGGGGCGGCGAGCGGGCGCCCGTTCCTCACCCTCAGCCTGCGTTCCACCGAGCCACGGCAGCACCAGCAGCAGGAGGAAGCCCGGGCCGCGGGCAGGCGAACGTCGCAGCGGCCCCATAACCCCGGAGGCAGCGGCCCCTCCGCGCCCCTCGCTCTGGCAGCGGCCGAGACGCAGCGCGGGCCTTAAGCGCCTGCGCGGCGCGGGGCGGGGCCCGCCCGTTCCCTCAGCGCCGGGCCGCCATGGCGGGGCCTTCCTGCCCCTCCCTTCAGTACCGGGCCGTCATGGCGGGCCTTTCCACCCTCCCAGGCTCTTGACATGGCGGCGAGAAGCCGCCGCCTTCGCCCCTGAGGCCTGAGGAAGGCGGCTGTGGGGAGAAGCCCCGGCCTAGGGAGAGCGGGCTGTTTCCTGGGCAGGGTCCCCAGAAAATAGGTCTCCGAAGCTTCCAAGCGTGTTTTAAAGCAACTGCAGCACTTTGATCGCCAACAAAGGGTGATTAAAAAGGAAGGCGCCTGTGCGGCAGCCCAGGATGAGCAGCCCTCTGCAAGGCCGCTGCGCCTGTGAAAGAGAAACCTGGGTTGCCAAGCAGAGCGGTATTAAATAAAAAGACTTCTAACTCTAGCCGGGCACAAAAGGAGAGACAAAACCTGCGGCAGTTGTTGTGCCACGTCCAGCTTTTATTATGTGAAGCGTTGGCAAAGGAACGCTGCACATAAGCGTTCCTGGAAGGAAACTGAGAGCAGCGTCTGCTGTGGCAGCAGGCGTGAAGACAGTTGCTATGAAAATAATCCTTGGTTTAACGAATTGTGACTTCCACACACGTGCAGGAACGCATTTGTGGATCTGCTTATCATGGGGTTTGCGAATGGAGGAAAAACGTGACAGTCTATCAGCAGCAGCACGCAAAGTCCATCAGGCTGTGTGCAGTTGGAACTCTGTCAGGTCCTCACAGTAATTATGGGAGCAGAAGGAAAATTAATGCTGATTATACAGTAAAGTGCCTTTTTCGCCACAGAATTTCAGTCTCAACGCAAGGAGCGCTTCCACGTGACTTGCAGGGAGTTGAATGCCTGGTCAATGGCAGGATGGGTGCTCAGCCTAGGAAAAAGATGACATCAGGTATGAAAATTAGACTTTTCCTGTTTTCACACTGATTTGTCTAGAGATTACATTGTAACTCAGCGAGGGAGGGGAGAATTTCTGGGAAATGCATTGTTTCAAAGGAGGAATTATCCCAAACCAGCCTTTGTGAAACAGAAAAGAGCTTTTGTTTACAGGTGCCATTGTGTAGTCAAAGCTGATTATATTCAGAGTGCTGCTAACAGTGAAAATTAGTTATCTGCAATAGATTCAAACATAAAAAGCAGACTCACCTGTGAGTAACAAGGGCACTAAAATAAATAGAAATAAAAATTGCAGTAAATATAAAAGCAAGCAAAAAAACCCAAAGGCCCATTCCAGCCTCCTTTTTTTTTTTTTGAGAGAGAACAAGTTATCCCATAATCCATATAAAAAAGCAAGTTTATGACAGAAGCAAGGCATAGCCTGAAAGCCTGACCAGTGAATGTCATCTATTCAGATTCCCAAACAGGAAACACACACATTGAGGGTGGTATCAGAAAAACAGTATGTTTAAAAAACACGGTATGTTTAAAACAGTCTCTTTTGTTCAGGAAACAAACCATCTTACCGGAAGATTGACAGGAAAGAGTGAGTATATTGGAACAACGCCAAGTTTGCTGCTATAACTGATATTTTACATGGAGGAATATAAATCCATACCTTCTGTGGAAGACATGAACAGTTCTGTTCAGTTAGCTCGTTCAGAGGGGTTTGGCACCTCTGTGTTTCGTATGTACGGTAATAGCTGAGTGAAAAAGAAGACAACAGTGAACTGTATTGGTTTGTAAAAGAACACTCGGGTCGGTTTCCCCTAAGGAAAAGAGTCTTGAAATAAACCCAACCCAACCACACCATCAATTCCAGGTTCCTGCACCTTGTGGCCTGAAAGTGTGAGCTGAAGGTGCAAAAATTACAAGACCCAAGCACACTCAGGCGAATATTCCACTTGTATGACTTGTGTACATCTTGGGATTTGGCCACAGAGGACACGGATGAACACCTAGAAGGCCGCCTTACCCTTCCTTCTGCTTAGAAATAATTTTCCAGACAACGGCTGCCCCCAGGAGAAGCAGGACTCCGGCAGCTGCGGCTCCTGAGGGAGGAGAGCGCGTGTTATTCTCACTGTGTGTTTCAAAGCGCACCAGCACAAAAGACATAGCGAGGCATGTCTTCGAAGCAAGCAGTGGGACATGGTGCCGCTGAAGCCTTAAAGTGAAAGATCTGGCCACGAAGATTGTCTGAGCTGCTTACCTAGGCCCACTGAACCAGACTTCTGTGATGCTGAAGGGAAGAGAAAAAGAAAACTCAGTGAACGATTCTAACAAAATCCAGAGTTGCTCGGTTGTAGTTAATCCCTTTCTGAATGAAACTTTCACTGCTAAGGGCTACAACACAGGATTTCCTAAAAATCATAAACATTCGCGTGTTTCAATGACATTTGTGTGTTTCTGTTTGCTCTTGGCTTCATTCATATTTCACTCACTCAGTTTACAGGCTGGTACAGGAGGGTCCCAGCTGAAGTCCTCCTGGCACTGAATCTGGCTGATGCCTTCCAGCGTGTAACCATCAGCACATTCAAGAGTGATGTTAGTCCCAGAGCGGTAAGTATTTCCTCTTATGGCTTTCTTAACACCTTGAACTTCTGGGAATACACATCTGATCTCTGAAATTAGAAGTAACAACAAAAGGACGTTTAATGAGGGCGAACGTAACATACGAGAAATACAGCTGTGGGGTGTTTAAGACATTGTTCTTGAATTCTTTCTGAAGATAACTGGGAATTCATTCTTGTTCCAAAGAGTAACTCCTTTCTTTGTGGCTACAGAAGGGGGTGGGTGTCTCACTCCCACGTTTGGGTATTTGTACGGATCAGCTACGCCACACTGACACGGCAGAAGGCAAATCCCGTGTAGTAGGGGTGCCTTGGGAGAGGCTGCCAGAGAAAGAGATTTTTCCGATACTGGGCTACCAAAACATTTGGAGAAGAAAGGTGTAGCAGGGAAGAATTCCATGGAAGCTTTAGAACTAACTGCCTATAACCCAATTCTAGTCCATAGAAGTCCCTTGTCCTTCAAAGATGTCACCAGCCGTATTATTTATCAATAATTAATTAATTACTGAGCCATCTAGACTACTTATACCACTGATTCCAATGAAGTGTTAGTTGCACCACCTTAAGCATCTAGTCACCTTCGACAGACCACACCCAAGAAGGTTCTCAGAGGAGACCAAATGGGTGATGTCAACATGTAACTTTTACCCTTTGTTTAAAAAATATTTATTTTTACTTTCACGTGTAATAGTTACTAAGAACACTTCAAAACCACAAGAATGTGGAGTGTCAGGGAGAATTTATCTTTGAGACTGCTTCCTTTGTAGAGCCTCTGACCTATTTACATAAGCATTTGCTACATTTTTTCCTCTCTTTGTGTTTAAACTCTTGAGTCACTGAGGTAGGTACAGCTCCACCAAGGAAGCACTCTGTGCGGGTAATGAATTTATTACGCTGAATGTCCAGTTTTCCATGCAGGAACCCACACTAGGAATCTTGTGACATTCATAAAACTGCCTTTAGTCAGCTTTTCCTTTGGTGACCTTCACACATGAGTGCCAAGTCACAGATCTAGAGGCATTTTCTAAAAAGGGAATAAATAGTCAGGCTCACGGACATCAGAGACAACTCCCCCGATGTAATCACTTCCTTTTTTTCCTGTTAGTCATAACTGAGGACATAAAAAGGGAAGGGGGGTGAGGCGGAAGGGAAAAAGTTTCTACTCTACTACTAAACGTAAAAGTGGAGGAAAGTTACAACGCATTCGTAGCACCAAGAGCAGAGATGGAAAACATGCAAGAGTTAAAACTGCCTTTTGGAATCGCCCCTATTGTACTCGTATCCTTCTGACTGTTAGCATAAGGTACCCGTCTTGCTTCTTTACAGCAATATACCCTTCCCAGGCATCACAGAGAAGAGATCGTTTCATAATTAACAGACCAACACTGCCTAGATACGATATAAAAGTGGTTCCCCAACAAAATAAGGGGATGGAATTCAGCGTTCGCTGCAGAAGATTTTACTGCTTAGATTTTGGCCTGTGTATCTCTCTGAAGATTTAATTTTTTTTCCCCAAAGTCAAATGTGCCTGGCCGCATGTCTCCTCACGCCTGTTCCGGTTCTGCCACCACAAATTCCAAGCAACGCCAGCACGCTAAGCACAAGCACACCTTTACAGCGAGGAGGAGGCTGGCTCCACGTTCCTGACGCGGTGCATTTGATGGAAGCATTCCCCACGAGTGAGTAACCACGATCGCAGCTGTAGGATACAGACGCTCCATAGGAAAAAGTGTCTGAGATGTTGCCTTTGACCTTCCCGTGAGTGATGTTTGGAGGAGGCAGACACTTCAAGACTGAAAGAGGAGAGGGAGGGAGTGAGAGGGTGACTTTTGGTTGTAAAAAAGGTGATAATGAGAGTTTGAAAAAGTGCAATGACACCTCTGCCCTGCAAATGGCAGGACTGGTTGGGAGGAGGAGTTAGTGTTTAATAAATCTTGGTCTTCTTATAACAGACCTACCTGGCTTTGCTGTGCTATCAGGGTGATGATAATGTTCTGCCACTCCATCTAGATGCAGCATTAAGAGTTTAAAATACACATTTGGTTGAGCAAATACGACATACATTTACCTTCCTTTTCCATCATCCTGCTGTTACATTTCCAGTAAAAATTTCACTCATCTCTGATAGGCAGTGCCCTGCCTTGAAGCTACAAAATCTCTCACTTCCAGGAAATTCCAGAATTGTGGATCATGGATTGCAAGGAGCAAGGGGAGAAAAGTGCAACTCATGCTTGTACTTAGAGCCTTACCCTAAACCTGGCTAATCTGTGAGGAGAGAGCTGTAAATAAAGGAGCAATTTCTGGTTTCTCCTTAAAGCTGTTGGTGCAAAGAGGAAAAATAAAGCCCGGCCTGGGCTTCAGTGCGTGGGTAGGAGCGGTCGGGGAGGGATCTAGGACAGTAACAAGTCAGCATGAGACACTTACTTGGCTCACAGACTGGCACCGGTGGATCCCACGTTCTGTTGGCTTGGCACTGGGCTGTGCGATAGCCTCGCAAGGTGAAACCTTTTTGGCACTTAAAGCTAACAGTATCTTTGTATGTGTAGCGATTTTTAAGAGCAGATACTCTCCCGTTCCGGATCCATGGGACTGGACATACCACCTCTGAAAAATAAATTTGTTATCTCAAAGAGGGGGCCGGATGTGTGCTGTAACTGATGCATATCTAAAGTCCATCCTTAACATGCTGCTGCTCAGAGAATTTTCACAGGTAGTACTTGGAGACTCACAGAAGAGCAATTTCCAAAATTGAGGGGTTTTCAGTTCCTTTTGGTACCCTTGGGTTACCACATTATTGTATAACAAACGTCGTTTCGTGACTATAGACAGAATAATGCAGATACCTTCCAATAAACACATTAAGGGGTGTAGAAATCCATAAGTGCTGCTGGTTGTTCCCGTGACTGCTTCACTATCCCAAGCTCATTCCAAAGAAATTCCTTTGAAGGAAAGACTAATTGCACGGATCAACCCCTGCAAAACACCCTTGTGGTTTGGATAACAGTACAGCATTTGGAAGATCCCCGTTAGTTTTACTCAATATTCCGCTCTTGTGCTGCAAGACACATTTCTTCCTTAATTTATTATTTATGTGTGTGAAATAAAAGGGACAAATTCCTGCAGGCATCTCACAGCTCTTCAGTCTATGGAACTGTGAAAAATCAAAAGCTAGCATCAGGAAGGTTTTTAGAAGAAACGAACCAAGCAAGCAAAACAAAACAATCCTAGAGGAATATTATGCTTAAAAAGTCTTACTTCTCCAGGTTCTACTTATTTTAAGGAAATGCCACTTTTTAAGGACAAGATTTGGCAATTCTGGGCCAGATCTAGTGGTGACCTACTTACTCTGGCAAATGGGAAGAACACCGCTCCATGCAACATCTGGTCCAAACACCTCACACCGCCTGTGAGACTGTCCAACCAGTCGGTGCCTGGAGTTACAGAGAAAGAAATATCAGGAAATAATCTGATTTCCTTCTGATTTCTCCTGATTCTGGCTCGTCACCGAGGGGCTTCTGTTGGCTGATCCATGGGAATGAAGGACACCAAGTTCCAAGAGGAACAGCAATGATCCCAAATGACTCTGGATTAGATCGGTCAGGTGCTAAATGAGGACTCAGACCCAAGTGATTTCCAAACCGCTGGAGCCTCCCGGCAGCACACGCTCGTCTGCATGCTCAGCTCCTGCTGGGTGGCCATCTGGGAAGGCAGACTGAAAATCAAGTTTCAGAGTAAGCTATTGAGCACAGCAATAGGAGACACTTCTCCCTTTCCCGAGCAGGGACCGATGCCATGACTATCACCAGAATACAAACTCCGGCTCGCTGTAGAAGAGTGGCTGCACAGAGGAGTAAGTTGCCCAGAAGTGGAGCCGACAAAGGCAGCGTGGGACTCACCCTTTGTCACACGCGTGCCGCACGGTTGACCCAAAAAGGAGATCGCTCAGAACAACAACTCTGCCGTTCGCTGGTGTTTCTGGGTATTTACATTGCTTCCCTGGGAAAGAACAAGGCTGAGTTTAAACTCCTCTCTTGCAGTTTTGCAATGCACTATGAGAAGGTATCTTAAGGTTCTGTCCACACTCAGACACCGATAACGATGTCATTTTTAAAAGCTGCCCAAACTATGTGACTAGTGAAGCCATGTATGAATTTTTTTTTAAAAGAATTGCTTTAAGAAACCCACAAATGTAGCTTAGACACTTCTCAACAACCAAAACCAAATTGATGGAGCTATTCACTTTTACAGAACGCTTGCACTTCAGACCACGTGTGGTTTTGGAGGCATGTCAGAGTTGAGGGTGCTCTGGGTTGTCTCGCATATCCCGGCCGGCAGCTGTATCGCACTGTGTCCCCAACGGGAAACTCCACCAGATCCCGGTATGGCTCCGTTAGCACAGCAAAGGTCAAGTTCGGAGGAGCACCGCAACCACCTGTCAGGAGAGGAAACACAGGGAGAAAGAAGGGTATCAATGACACAAAGTTATTTTTAAATCTGGATTGACAACATAAATAAAAATTTACAAGTGAAACTGAAAATAAAGGACTGAAGGATTCGAAAGTTTGGAGTGAGTAAGAGAAAGGACTCGTCCTACAGGCTTCCAGTGGCAGAAATTCCCAGTCTATCCCTAACTGCTGGCTTGGAACCACGGTGTACCTGTACACTGAGGAAGAGGGAGGCTCCAGTTCCCAGAGTCGGTGCAGTAAATCGATGCCTCTCCCAGGAGGCTGTAGCCAGGGTCACAGCTGTAATTTACAGCCATTCCAGCTGGGAAAACTTCCAAGTCTTGGCTGTTGTGACTTCCATTGTCAATATTTGGAGGTGAAGGACAAAGCAGCACTAAAGAGAGAGGACAAAACAAAGTGGAAAAAGGGCATGGACAGAGTCAAATGCAGGAGGATACACGTTCAGGCACAAGGCCACCAAAGCGAGCACAGCTCCTGCATGTGCTGGAAGCACACTTAGACCCATGGGTGGCACCGGACGTGCAGTTACCCCTCCCCATGACCATTTTGCGGATAATTTTCAGGTTTGCCTGCTCCATAGAATGGTAGGGCTCAGAAGAGACCTCTAGAGATCTAGTCCCCACCCCCTGTGCCAAAGCAGGTTCATCTAGGCAAGGTCACACAGGAACGTGTCCAGAAGGGTCTTCAAAGTCTCCAGAGAAGGAGACTCCACAACCTCCCTGGGGAGCCCGTTCCAGTGCTCTGTCACCCTCACAGTAAAGAAGTTTCTCCTCATGTTGAGGTGGAACTTCCTGTGTTCCAGTTTACGCCCATTTCCCCTTGTCCTATCACTAGGCACCATTGAAAAGGGACTGATTGCTCCATCTTTCTGACACGCTCCCTTATTTATAAACATTGATTGCACCCCCTCTCAGCCTTCTCTACTCCAGTTTACTATCCTTTTCATACCTAAAAATAAAATCTTAGCACTTTTTGCTGGTTGTGTTTTTTGGCAAAGCCGCGCTAATCCCTGCAGTGGTAACCCAAAGCCCTGTGGCAAGCTCAGAGCGATGCTCAGAGCCCAGGAAAAGAGGTGGGAGGAGAGTGGGGGGTCCGACAGCCCACCCTCAGCCAAGGTGGCTGGAGGCTGGCACCATGAGCACCCACCACACTCACATTTTCATACCGTCACAGAACGGTTTGGGTTGGGAAGGACCCTAAAGATCATCCAGTTCCAAACCCCTGCCGTGGGCAGACACCTGCCACTAGAGCAGGTTGCTCCATTTTAGCAACCACTTTCCATGTTCCCTGCGGCTTTGCCTTTTGGGTGACTGATCCCCACGAGCCTGCAAGCAGCTGATGTTTGCAAGTTGAGGCCTGTAACAATAGAGTTACCATGGCCTTGTGAAACATCTGGCAGTGAGAAGGAGGAGCTAAGAGACAGTATTTGCTTTTATCAGTGCGCTGTGAGCACCAAACAACTAGGCCTTTGAGGAAGGGCTCAAGAAGGCTGATAAAAAGGCAACATCTTCCCCAAAAGGCGCTGAGAACTGGGTAATTGCCAAAAGGAGCATGCAGTCAGTGAAAATCTGCAGCAACTGGGGGAAAGGTAAATGTGGCAGGGGGAGATGGCAACCATTGACTCACAGACCACCTCCCCAAATCGCCTCAAAAGAACAAGAGGCAGAGCATGCGGAGTAATTTACAGAGCAATCCAGGATGTATTAACCAATCATAAAGGTGAATAACAACACATATGTATTAGAAAACAGAATAATTTAAAACTTTGTGTATAAATAAACGGTGCTACTGGATGAGGGCGTGCATGTTAGGAGAGATCCCCCACGTACCCAGCGCTGCAATAAAGAATGCCTGCCTTCTAAAACTTCAGGCTTTAAGAGGGTTTGTGACCAGATTTTATGGTATCATGACCCCCATACTATTATTCTATGTCCTTACCCAAACAATAGCAGGAGGAAGGGCTCCACTTCGCTCTCGCATTTTCCTTCCCCACACGTTCTCCAGGTCCAGTAGCTGCCATCTCCCTGAGGGACGAGCTCCCCAACATGGCGGCAGGAGCCACCACAGGAGGCCTGGGCCCACCTCGCCCACCTCAGGATGGGGTTGCCGCCTTCCTCCTCCTTCCCTTCTCTCCCTCAGACACCATCAAGGACAGAGAAATGCCATTTTCCCTTCTGCCACATTCCTCCAGGATTCGCAGCAGTTTTTCCTCCTAGCAGGCTGCTGGCCCAGCAGACAGAGGTTAAGGTTTGCAACCCAATGGAGTGCTTCACAAAAATTCCGGATGGCAAGCAGTCAGTCCTTTGTGAGAAGGCAGGATTCAAACAAAGCCTGCGGTTTCATACGGATATTGGGACACAAGGATGCTGCTGGGACAATTAGCTCCCATTCTATGTCAGGCAGAATAAGCACTGTCAGAAGCAGCACAGATGCATGACAAGCCCTTACAGTTAATAAGGAGACCCTGTCTACCTCTGTGTGTTTAAGCTGGCTGCCTTCTTCCTTATAACCACCACTTCAGGGCATGACTGGCTGGTTCCCGTCCCCTATTAAAAGGAAAAATCTATTTTTACCACTCTTTCACAAGCCGATGCATTTCGGTTTTCTTTCTTTCCAAAACCCAATTACCACATTGCAGACTGAAGGAGAAGTTAATTATTAACAGGTAAAACTTTCCATAAAGCTACTTAACTGTGGGGTCAGCTTTAAGGGGTTAGGAACACAGCTGAGCACACTGTAATTGCTGACAAATGCCATCTTGTACATAGTAATGGACATCATTTAAACCCTGATGGAAGAGGTTTAAGCAAAGGTATCTCTCTGACACTTGAGATAGGAATAAGAACACACTCAAGACATTTTTGTTGCCCACTTGACAGCTAGTACTCTCAGCAGCCATTAAGTATCCTTCTGATGCCTGAACCATGCATGTATGGAGCAGAGAAGCCCTAGAGGGTGTTACTTACAAAGGTGATGTAGTTTGGAGGTTTTTTTTAATAAGAGAGTCACCAAATTGGTCAAAAGCCTGTTATAACTTGCAGTATCAAAGGAGAACATTGAATATGTGACCAGTTCAAAAAGGAGAATGAAACAAGCAACCACTGGGCCAGTATCAGGTCATCAGAAACTAAGCACAGTTCCCTCTCTGTTGCTCACCACTTCTGGGGCAGGCAGACTGTTTTAAAGGAAGAAAGTTTTATCTGCCTTAAAGTAATCCCTCCATCATGTAAATCTGCAGGATCCCTTTTAGACTGCTCTGTTTCTGATGACAAAATTGTTTGGAGCTGCCAAATCCAGCAGCCCTACAGAAACAAGGCTGCTGCAGCTCTGCCTACCCAGGTCCAGCCAGTAGCAAGAGCAGTCTATCCAGTAGCTGGCCCTGGACCGTTCAATCTTCCAGGTACTTCACACCCTCACACATACACATTACGGGTAACCTTAGAGATTCATTCTGTCCCGTAGCTGGTCCTGGATGCTCAGTTTCCTGGCTGGCAGGTTTAAAATAGCTGCCTTCTTGTGCCTGCTGCAGGGAAGATGCACACAAGAATTTGCAACAGAGAACACATTTTCTTTTATCTTTTTTTTCTTGTTCTATCTTGTGCATCCTGTTTTGCAAGGACCTTCAACAGCAACAGCTTATAAGGTTTTCCTCCCCACATTTTCCAGTGACCATTTTTCAATGACATCTTAAGAAGTGACAAACAGATGTATTTTTTTTCCTCTATTCTTAGAATGAGATCTGAACTGCTTTATATTTCAAATGCCAGCACTTTTTTCATCCTTCTTTTTTACTCTCAATAGAAGAAAAACTTTTCATGACGATTTCTGTCAGGGGAACATACAGGAATAACTTAAGAGTAGTTCTAAATCACTTTTGAAATTGTCTGTCCAGAACTTTTGGAAACAAAGGGCTTAATGGTGTTTGTTTTCAGTCTGAAGGAACTTTGCAAAGCTCAGAGCCTGTCGTATCTCAACTACTTGAGTAACGACATAGCGGACACGTGGCATAGCTCCTTTCATGTAGAAAAGGAGAAACCAAACCACAAGGCCAGCAAACTATCCAAGACCAAACCAGCGAACTGACAGGGAAATAAATATTCTGCTTCATAATTCCATATACTATAGGCTTTACTAACTTAAAAAAAATATATCTAAAAAAATTGCTCTGATAAAAAGAGCAGGACTGAATTTGGTATGGATGACAGCAAAGGTGCAGTGACCCAGAGAATACACCTGTGTTCAGCAACAGGAACAACTTGCTTCAAAATATTCACCACAGTTGTCACCACAATTCCTACTTCACCCATAAAGTTTTGAGCATCTTCTATAAACACCCAACCATTCACTTAGAGCACGGCAAAGGAGGCCTCTTTTTCAGACTGCAGGATGAAATCTGTCTACAACTTACCTGATTTTAACTCTGCTTTTCCAGAGTGCTGCAATTTCAGAGCAAAGGCATTTTTTTCCTCCAGTTTAATTCACACAAACCACTTTTGTAAAACGGAAAACCGCCACGAGAGGGCACTCGATTTCTTTCTTCCTCTCTTCAATCCCTTACTTGATGTTCAAGGAGCACTAGAAACTGAAGTATTACACCTGAGAACTGAAACAAATGGAAGGGGGAAGACACACTGAACATCAGCACTGCACTGAAAAATAAGCTGAATTTTATGAGGAAATATTTCACTCACACTACAAGTACTCAATATGTACTATCAATACGCTCTATCATTTGATTAAACTCTGCCACTGCACAAGTCCATGTGCACCGATAGGTCTAATTCATCAGCGCATCCCTATAGAAAGGGTATTCATCAATTCCAGGATAAACACATTCCCAACAATTCCCCTTTCCATTGTTCAGGCAGTTAAATCAGATCTTAATTAAAAAAGACATCCACTCGCAATTGGAAACTAAATCATAAATCAGGTGTCAAACTTTAAAACTGAATCATTAATCAAATTTGATAAAGCAGTTTGCTTGTCACTTTGACTCCACAGCCAAGTCAGATGTTTCTGAAAATGATCTCAGCACTGCAGCTCTTTTTTTTTTAGCTCTTCCAGTGCCAGTGGAGATGTATCAAGAAGGCTATGATGATTAAGGGACTGGAGTGTCTCTTGTATGAGGGTAGGCTGAAAGAGCGGGGACTGCTCAGCCCAGAGAAGGCTCAGAGGGAATCTCATGGCTGCATCTAAGTATGCGAAGGGAGGTTGTGAACAAGAGGGATCTTTTCAGTGGTGCCCAGTTACAGGACAAGGGACAGTGGGCACGGTGAGGGTGGCTGCGTACTAGCACAGGTTGTAAAGGGAGGTTGTGGGGTGTCTAGCCATGGAGATACACAAAAGCTGTTCAGATAGCAGAGATACTGTAATGTTATAGAGGTATTAATTCTTCTTGGGAGTTCTGGAGAAGTTTCATTAACATTGGGATTAACCCCAAGGTCTACTTGGGATTTCAAGCAGAATGTGGTCTGTCAAACTAGTGCATTTTTGCTGCTCTACAAAAAAGTTAAGCTAAAAGTTTAGAAAACAGCTGCAATATCCATTAATATCTAGGATCTCAATGCTTTTTTGAGCCCAACAAATGAGAAATCCATCCAAATTCCTACCTCCTCCTGTTGCATGGCTGCATCTCAAAACCCCTACAACAGACAAAGGGGATCTTTCTGCAGAAGGAAATCAAAACAAAACACTTCCATGATCTGTTTTCATAAGAAGATGGAAGATTGGATGCTATTCTTAGAACAGGCTTGTGAAGACACCATGACTGACACTGGCAGAAGCTGTTAGGGGTTTAAGGTTTCTAAATAACACACTGGAAACACCAGTGATATGCCCATGGTAATATTTTCTGCCCTTCAGCATTCCTGCAAATGATCACCAAACAGATTACACTCGACTGCCTTTAGCTGATGGCTCAACAGCTCTCTGGAGTATTTGGTGCTTATGCTGGACAAGTGGTCCAGTTCATTTACACAAAGAGAGTTCAACATTTAGATTCTCTCCTCCTGATTGTCCCCAGCACACAAACATGTCTAATGACTGACAGAGCTAGTCTCTTAGACAGAAAGAAAACATTTCCAGGAGTTACATATTCTGATGTGGTACAAAAGCCCCAATTTTTCTATTTCAGTATTCCTGGAAATGTTTACCTGCTCCTTTTCATACTGGCAACCAGAGTATTTTAAACAAAGAAGTTACTAACACAACAAGCAGCTTAACAATACACACTTACCTTGTTCTTGCAAACAGCTTAGGGAGTCAGAGTAAACATAACACACAAGGATACAAAGAGTCCCCAAAATTTTATTTAAAGAAACGTGTTCAAATGCAGCATTGAAAACCGAGAGAGAGTGTGGAATGGAAACAGTTGAACTTAGGCTGAGTTATGTCTTCTTTGATAAACTAGCACCATTGAATCACAAGTCACAGACTAAATTATTTCCAGAGGTGTAAAAAACCTCCATAATAAAATTTCTATGAGTTCTATTTAAAAACTGGTTCTCAATTTACTACTCCTAAAGAGATGAAAGCAGTTCAAAGTACAAGTTTTCCTATCTACTCATTGTTCAAGTTACCCATAAAAGATAGTTTATTCTTAAGTCTAAACATCCTGATCAAGGGGGAAGAAAAAACGTCTAAAAGTGAGCTTCTCAAGTCTTTACAAACTAAACAAGTAAGAAAGATCTACTGTGTTACAAATATACACAGTACAATATGTACAAGTCTGATCTTACAAAATAAAAACTTCCTAGTCCTGAAAAACACTAACTCAACTACAAAATTTTCTTAGTGTTTAGTCAAGCTGTCTCAAGCAGTCACTACACCAAATTCCTAAAACACCAACTTGTTCCACAGCACAGCAGCTTGAACACATTCACAACGGGAAAGAGCCCAATATTTCACCAGGAGACTGATTTCTAATCCTAACTTCCCACTCGGCGTCAGCAGTAATGTTAGTGTTTGTGATCTATCTTAATGTCACAAGACCTTTTTACGTATTTCTAGACCGTGTTTGAATGACTCAAAGTGCTGAAAGTGCAATCTAAGAATAGAGATTTGTATCCATGTTCCAGTACACCCTCCAGTGGCACTGGTGACACCAGCCAAGCGTTTATAGGTCTGTGAGGTCCAAAAGGCACACACTCGTTTGTACATGCTCAGCTACGTACGCACAGATACACACGTGCGCTTTGCTTTAAAGACCTTCCCTTAAATGTTAAAAGGCTTCTTTTTTGAGTAAGGAGCTTCAAGAATTCCTTATAAATGGTTTGAAGCTAATGCTTGGAATTCATAAAGACCTGGATACAAATGGTGTAAAGTGACAGTAGGATGGCAGTAGAAAAAAAAAGTTTTAGTTTTAAACTGATGGTATCCAAGTATTGCTCTGGAATACAGAGAAACAAGGTCTCTGCTCTCTCCCTCTTTATCAAGTGATGTCCAGGTTACAGCAGCCCACGTGATTTATCATTACAGTTAGCACAGTGTACGTGAGCACACATACACCTAACGCTCCCTCAGCACTCATTCTTCCATCAGATACCATCTGCAGTCACGATAAAAATAAAACGATTAGAAGCATGTTTCAAGCAATACCCTTTTGTACTTACACCTCAAAGTACAAAAAATAACAAAACTGAGCTGCACCTCAGCCAGGACAGACTTTCCCTGATAATGCAGGGTAACATCGCTTCCTTTCCACTGTCCTTCCCTACAGTGGTCTTCTATGACACGCATCATAATAACTAGTGCTGTTAAAAATTAAGAACATATCCCTCTTGACAAAGCTGATGAATTTTCCTAGTGGGCACATTGGCTTGCTGGAACGTTTATAATAATCCTTGCAAAACGAGGTCTGGAATGTGACATCGGCGCCATTATACAGGATGCGGATGAAGTGTTCTTTGGGTCTCTTCCCATCCTGCCACAACTCGAAAACTAATCTGGCAGCAAATCTAGGAAACCTGGCCTCTGTAATGCCCAGGGCACTAAGAACAGGTGACAACGTGACGTCATGTGCAGAGTAAAGAACAAATATTTCTTCTTTCTTGCCTTCTGCAATACGCTGTAGTCGATTAACAGTCTGATTGAGAAGAGGATGAGTAGCCAACAGTGCATACAAGAAATAAAGTTTCTTTTCCTGCCTTTCTCTCTCATCCTCCAACTGATGTCTTTTGATTACTTTGAAGTGTTCCATCCCAATACAGCCCATTTTGGTACACGGAAAACTGACATTGTGGCAAAAATAGCACAAGAGAGAATCTATTGGGTTTGAAGCTCTCAACTGCCTAGTGGGAATACCTACAATCTTTGCCATATCCACATAGATTTTCTCCAAATCATTGTTTTTCACCCGTGAACTGTACTGTCTGCGCTGTTCCTCTTCTAGGTAGTGGTTTCGCATGGGACAGTCACAGCTTCCAGAGCAAAAAATGGTGCTCCACTGATGCCTCATGTTAATTTTCTTCCAGTTGAAATCTGGCAAAAAAGCGTAGAGCAGCGCCAACGCGCTCTGCAGGGTTCGACTTTTTCCTGTTGTCTCCAAGTACAGCTGCTTGGCTGTCCAGTCACTCTGAAGCAGTTTATGTTTGTTGATGTAAATGTCTCGTAATAGTTGTCCATTCCGCAAGTGCTGTACAACCCCTGAAAGAGAATTTTGTAAGAAATTACAATACATGATTAGAATCTTTTTAGTTTTGGAGGAAAAAAAAATAATACAGCTAGCAGACTTATTGATAAATGAGCAAGTAGTTAAAAGGTTATGAACTTCAAAACTGAACTTAATCCATGCTTGACTATTAGAAAAATTGCATGATATATGAGATACCTGCTGTTCTTCAGGATGTCTTGGATTCTAGTAGCTAAACTGTGATATGAGGAGTGGCTGAGGGAACTGGGGTTGGTGAGCCTGATGAAAAGGAGGCTTGGGGCAGACCTTCTCGCTCTCAGCAACTCCCTGAAAGGAGGCTGAAGCGAGGTGGAGTCAGTCTCCTCTCCCAGGGAACAAGTGATAGGACAAGAGCAAACAGCCTCAAGTTGTGTCAGGGGAGGTTTTGGTTGGACACCGGGAAAAATTTCTTCCCCAGAAGGGTTGTCAAGGCCTGGCCCAGACTGCCCAGGGCAGTGGTGGAGTCCCCATCCCATGGGGGTGTGGTGCTGAGGGACATGGTTTAGTGGTGACCTGGCAGTGCTGGTGTAATGGCTGGACTCGATCTTAAAGGTCTTTTCTAACCAAAACAATTCTATGATATAGATAGGAAAAGCCGGTTCCATAAAAGCTGTTTAAAACCTTAATGGTTTAATATTTGTTCTTTGGACTAGAGACACAGAGCAAATGGGTCTAACATGACTGTCAAAGTAAGGTGGTTATGAAGATGGATCCAGACCGCATCTGAGTGAGGTTTTCGGGCAGGCAGTGAAAGCTGGGCTCCCTGCACATTTATGGCAGCTGTAAAACCACCTGCAGTCAGGAAATGAATACACAGAACCTAAACTAGTGCGTAAGCTTACACAACAGAGAGGTGCAGTGTAGCAGTCACATCGAACTTCCTTCTCCATCCTCCTTCAGGAAGAACTCAAAACACTTGATAATTCTTACACTAAGGCTCTGCCTTTATCCAGCTGGAAAGGAAGAGCGTGTGTCCTTCTCACATGCCAAAACCTCTACTCCAGAATCCATCTTGCTTAGTTATCCTCCCACCGCAGCAAAGGAATAAGCAAGAGCCCTTCACGCACCAGAACATCCATGTAACCTGCTACAGGCAACCGAAGCCCCAAACATTCATTCAGTTACAAGCTGCATGCAGTGATGAATCCACTTTCACACACAACGTGCTGCGTTTGATGGAGTTCCTTGGTAACCCAACTAGATCTCTCTGGATGTCACTTCGCAAGATTTGACACTGGCCTAACACAAGTATTTCTTCTGACGGGATCCCAAAACATAGGAGGATTTCATAGGCAAGTTTGGGACTAAAAAATACAGGGGATTCCTTGAAAGGCAGTTGGCAAGAGGAAAACGGTGCTAACTCCCCAAATCTTCAACCAATCTTTTCATTACCTCTAGTCAGTCTCCTAAAACCCACCGACTACCCAGATCCACTTTTTCAGTCCCTGGTATTTAAGATTTTAAAAGTGACACAGTTAAAAGCGAGGTGTGGGAATAAAATGGAATGGATCAGGGTTCAAATTTGCAAAGACACAGGAGAACAGAAAAGTATTAATGTGAATTTTCAAATTAAACAAATGTTGAAGAGAAAAACCCACATATGACTAACCCTTCTCACAACCAGATTTCTACTCCATTTCCACAGGTTTGGGGAAAGCCCTTTTCTATGTTTTGTTTTGATGCACTGATATGAAAACATGCAGAGATGTGTGTGCAGCAAACACACACACAGACTCCGGCTCACACCAGTTCAGCTGTGGAGAACACAATTCCAAGAGCTGTGGAATCTGTGAAAACATGTTTTTTACAAATTGGCAATTTGTTTCTATACTTTCTCTTCTTACTTTGTTTCCCTCCTATTTTCTATCACCGGCTAACAGCAGTCCCGGATCACATCCAAATGGTCCTTTTATCCCTGCTCTGATCCAGCACTACCTCATTTCCCTCTCCAATCCCAAATCCTTTGGTTCTTCTAATACTCCCAGTGCCCCCCGCACCACAATACTCCCAGCTCTCCATGTACTTTCTTCTGCATCGTAAAAACCCCGATGGCAGCACTTCCAGCTACCTCCCACCTCCCTGCCCTTTTGGTACAGGTGACTGAAACAATGTGCTCACTAGCAGATTTCACAGCCTTTCTCTCACTGCTAGCATCGATGAAACCTCAAAACTACATTTTCTAAAAAAAGTTGTTTAGAATTTAATTGCTTATTATTTCCACCCTTTCTCCCAGTAAATGACTCAGCAGAACTGAGAGACAGAATAAGAAAATAAGCATCATTTTCCCCATGGTGAAAATACACATAAATATGTCAGAAAGCACCCTCTTGGAACTTCCTTACAAAGTCTTGGAGGGGGAGAAGGAAAAACAGCACCAGATGCATCGAGTTTTTCTATTTCCGTAACACAAGCATCATAGGTGTCCGTTACACCTGAACCTC
>JAVSBS010002310.1:0-32446 GCA_033124195.1 Coracias cyanogaster
CAGTGGTGCCCAGTGACAGGACAAGGGGCAATGGGCACAAACTGGAACCCAGGAGGCTCCACCTAAACTTCTTTGCTGTGAGGGTGCCGGAACCTGGACCAGGCTGCCCAGAGAGGTTGTGGAGTCTCCTTCTCTGGAGAGATTCCAAACCTGCCTGGATGTGATCCTGGGTGCCCTGCTCTAAGTGACCCTGCTGGAGCAGGGGGGTTGGACAAGATGATCTCCAGAGGTCCCTTGCAACCTTTGCTGTGCTGGAATTCCGTGGTTCTGCACTTTGATTTTGTAAGGCTAATTTTTGATTGGCTTATCTCCTCAGATTGGCTTGGTACAGGATCAGATCTGTGCCAGGACCTCCACAAGAGCAACAGCAACCTCGTAGACTGGCTCCAGCATTGTGCCCCATGAGCCTCAGGACCAGAGCAGGCCCCTCAGAGCGAGGCAGAAGTCACCCTGTGGACAGATGGGGCTGTACCCACATCTCCAGCTGAACCCACTGCAAAAAGCAGAGCATTGGGGTGCTGTATCTTCTGAATGTGCTGGTTTTGTTTGTCTGAAGCCTGATCGTTGTCTTGCTCTTGCCAGAGCCCTTAGAGGTGATGGGGAGGAATTTGCTGTTTGCAGATCCAGAAAGGGCTTCAACATGAGCTGTCATGGCTGAAGCACTCTGGTCTTGCCAGGAGACACACTTGTTGGTGGTGAGTAAGCTTTATTGCTGAAAACCATGGGACTGGAGATTCTAGGTACCACAAGAGTCAGCCAGAAGTTTGGCAGGTGGCTTCAGGATCAAACATATGATACCAGGGATCTGAAGTGAGGAAATTGTAATACTCATGACTTTCTCCATAACTAAATGGAGACCCAGCATTTAATTTATCTTCTTTGAGAAGTTAACTAGCGATCCTTTCTAATAGAAACGGGGATGGCAGGACTGGACCCTGATTCAGTAGACCTTCCATGCGATTTTGAGCACACTTTTCAAGCCTTCCCTTTCTATCCCATGCTCATTGCAGCCCCAGCTCTCCTATAACAGCATAATTCCTAGGGACAAACTAATTTACAGTGCTCTTACTTTCTCTTTTTTATTGTAATAACTGTTTTGTGGATGTATTACAAATAATCGGGGTGCTATATGTTACAAACAAGGGCAGAGGGACCCGGATTGAATAGTCGGGTTGTAACTCAGTCTGCAGGCTGAGAGCTTTCCTACCATACCCAAACCCTTAAGCTATATTCTTCAGTGTGGGACATTAGCAGGATCCCTCGATTGAATTACAGCATCGTATTCCATCTGGGACTCGGTATTGTAGTGTACTTAACATTGTACTACATAGGGAGGCATGAGAGTAATGGAATTTTACAGTAATAAGATTTTTTTTATTATTAAATGAAAAGTAGCCATATAAGACACCCAACTATGTAGCATTAGTGGAGTTAGAAATAAGGACCTGGCACAAACATACCTGAAAAAAGTCTGTGCTTTGTTTCTTAAATATTGTAATGTGCTGTTAATATACAATAAACCTCTTAGAGCACGAGGGCTTCCTCAAAAATGTAGAACTTGCTGCGAAGTTTTAATTGGATTTTTATCACAATAATTACAACATAAGGGATAACTGAGTTTCAAAATGACCTCCCCCAATTCAGTATGTGCTTCAATTCATCCCTACCAGCGCTAAGTTTGTGTACATCTGTGCATTTCAGATGCTTTATATCTTAAACATTTTAAATCTTTTAAATATTTTAAGGTGTTTTCTGAAATCAGGGCTGAAAGTTGGTTTTTCTTTTATTCTGCTTAACAAATCTCTATACCAGAGAGGAGGGTGAAGTACCACTGACAACTAAAAAGTGTTAATATCAAAATCTGCTGCTTCTCTGCGCTGACCTGGGTAATATCAGATTGTGTAGTTAATAAGAAAAACTAGAAACGCTCAGATTTTTGTAGGCAGACACGATGACAAAAAGCAGGCAGGCACAACAGAAATAACTCCCTATCATGTATTTTTCTTTTTAATTAAGACTTCATGATCAGTTAGCCAGCAGTCTGTTATCTTCCTAATAACGGTATTCTAACCAATAAAGAATATTTATTGCCATGTTTTATATTTTAATCAAGGGCAAACCCCTCAACATATTCTTTTTTAGTTCCCTGACATGGTGAATGATTAAGTAAAAAAAAACTTTTCATGCTAAAAAGAAAATGCTATGCATTGATTAGTTAATTAACGCAGTGTCCTTTGGAACTGCAATAAATCTGGGAAACAAGGAAGAAATGGAGATAATAATCTGAAAAATATTGTGTGCAACTCAGGTTCTGATTTTACTCTAATACCAGGTCTGTTTTGTTGGCTTCAGGGGCGGGAATTTTCCCCCTAGTCCTTATAGCAGAGGCAGGGAGTGTGCCATGATCTCAGAAATTCCTCCGGGAAATGCTGGGACTTGAGGTTTCCAGCGCCACAAACTGGAAAAAGTGCAAGTGTGAGCAATATGGGCTTTATTGGTCAAAATAAAATCTTAATGAGCCCCTCATGTACAGTGGGACAAGCTTTCAATTACTGACGGGTGATAATTAGGCAGATTTAAGCAGACAGCTCCAGTTCAGACCCAAATTCAGATCCTGCTCTAAGCTAAAATAACTGATGTGTTTTCTGTTATTTTCCTCCTTTTACTATTCAACTAACTAAAAAATCCTATTTTAAGCCTTGAGCATAGATGAGGTATATTTTGCTGCTGCTCCTATTACTACTACTGTTGTTGCTGCTGATCGTTACATTAATATTTCTAAAAAGCATTTGAAAAATATTTTGGTAAAAGTCTGAAGAGAGGCTTGGAGCTTTTTTCAGAGAAATAGATTGGCCAGAGCTCCTGATCTTCCAGCAGTCCTGCAGCACAGCATTTTAACAGCCCTGTGGCAGTGTTAACTAGAACCTTTTGGTTCCTCCTCGGTCTTGGGCTGAACACAGGAGCTGGTTTTCCAGCCACGCCAACCTGTTAACCTTGAACAGAACATGCTTTTACTAGATTGATGCATCTGATTTACGCAGATGCCAAGAAAAAATGTAATTGGTTAAATGATTTGCCTTCTGTCATAGCTGAGGGGAATGAGACCTGAAAGGAGGCTTGTTACGGTGCAACCCCTTGAGCCAAGGTGTGCTGGATGTCCTGGAGTGCTAGGTCACTGGAGAGTCACCAAGTTGTGGATTACCAGGTACCTTTGTTGTCAAGCAATCTGTACCTTCATAGAATTACCAATAAAACATTCGTAGGAGCAGATTAGGTTTAAAAATCTACCTAATGTAGCGTGAAATTTAGAGTGAATGCTCCAGTGATCAGAGCTGCAGTGTTGACCCATTATGCTCTGCAGTCACATTCTTCTGTTTTCACCCTTTGAAGCCACAAAGAGGGGGAACAAACAACACACACATGTACAACCATTCTCTCTTGTGTGGTTTTTCTTTTTAAGCAGTGCTGTAGCTCATGCTGTCTGAGTGTCAGCTTAACTTTGCTTGAAGGACTTAAGATTCATTGCTAGGACACCCAATGGCTGTTTGTTGTGCTACGTGAAAGAGCTGCCTTGGTTTCCTCATGGAGAGGAAGCATCTTCTTAATTCTTCAGGCACGAGGGTCCTGCAAAATTTGGCTGTCATCCTGTGAGTGAAGAACAAGCTAAACCTCCTTTGGCATACGGTGAAATGGACTTCACCACAAGTCAGGGAGGCAGAAGACAGTGTGGTAGCTATAGCTTGTGTAACAAGTCAGAGAGCTGTAGCCATATTACAAAAGGTACATGTAAGATGTTTTATAATCTTAGAGATCTTTTCCAACCTCAAAGATTCTATATTCTGTGCTGCTTTAGCAATTACACTGCATTAAATGGGTATTTTTTTACATGTCCATCCTCGTCTCTGGCTTGAGGAGAAACAAGTAGTGCTTATTCAGTAGTCAAAGGTTCAATGAGGCTGTTTATAGAAGTGAGCTCTGTTTTTAATCTCTGGATGGATATGCCTAATGATTCTAGCAGCTGCTTTGCATTTCTGGGCCTAGACTGAGTTGGCATTCCAAAGAGAATAATCTCAGAATCATAGAATCATTTAGGTTGGAAAAGACCTCCAGGATCATCAAGTCCAACCTTAGCCGCAGTCACTTATTAGGTGGAGAGGAGCAACCAAAATGATTCTATAGCAGTACCTGGTCACAGACTTTGTGATAACAGGGTGGGGAAGAGTTAGAGGAATCATAGTACGTGCATTTGAAATACCTGCTGTGACATGTGCAATCTGGATCATGGAATGCTGAGATGACCACGCAGCTGGGCAGTCCTTCCAGTGTCTAATGTTTTCCTCTGTGCCTCCTCAAGTCAAGGACAGCCTTGGCTGTAAGTTCTTAGAAAAGATTTCCAGCCCTTCTAGTTCAGAAACCACAGGGAAAAATGAACACCTGAAAGGGGTTTTAAATCTCATGATTTTTAAGACAATCGGATGGTTTTGTGGAGCCTGGTTCATGACTCTTCAGTGCTTGGGTGTGTATTTTCTTATTAGACATGGCCTGTAAAATTGCACAATAGAAGCTGGTTGCATCCCTGTTGGGAAGCTGCAATTTTCCCCCGTGCAACAAGCTCAGGGCTCTGTGGGGCTTGGTGTATAAGCCAAAAGACTTCTGCATTACAGCATCAGGTTATCATAACCTATCTCCCCCCCTTCCTACCCCCAGAACTCATCTATATGCTAATTTAACGTGACTAATGCCGCCCCACAATGTAATGGCTCTAATGTTTTCAGGGGAGGAAAGGAAGTGGAAAGAAGCTGATGCTCCTGCTTGATTAGCGCAGTGTCTTCTGACAAAAATCCCAGATTTCTGGATAAGATCTGATGGCATCGGCACCCTGCCTGGCTCTGGTGCAGCTGGTTTGGCCAGGCTTGCGGCTGGGTTTGAGTTTACAGTCCTGTGAGTTAAGCATCAAGGAATTAAGCAAATGTAAAAGATGTTTTTCCCACTAATGATGGGAATGACTCATCATGCTCAACTGTTTGGTTAAAGGGGAAGACACCAGGGTCACTCTCCCTGTCAGGCACTAACGAATGCTGTGCCAGCATCTGACAGGGCTTCCCACTGCCTTAGGAGATACCTGAACTAGCTGGGGTTTGGCTCCTGGGTCTTTCTGCTTCAGTCACGCAGCCTGGGGAGCTTTCGGTTTCTCCACAAACATGTGCATTGATAGTCCCTCTGCCCCTTTCCCCCTTCCTCCCTCACACTCGCTGTAACGCTATTAAGATATCAAATGCAGCAATTACAACAAGAAAACCCTAATTAGGCAGCAGCAGCTCCTGTAATAAAGGACGCAAAGAAATCCACAGAAAGAGTGAAGAGGAAAGACAACAGAGGCTTTCAAATCACAGACTTCTTGTTCTTAAAGGACTGCTCAACACTGAGAGTCCTCCATAAATTTCATGTCGCTGGCTTCCTCTGTACTTTTGTAGGACAAAAGAAGTAATACCAACATAGAGTCCTGTGGCCATAATCAAATAATAATTGGCCTTGGAGATCACTTACGACAATCAGGGAAGTAATAAGGTTTCTGAATAATTATGAATAATTAGGCACATTTATGAATAATTACACTGTTAATAACTATCTAACACATCCAGTTTTTAAACTGTAATTCAGTCATTATTGATTGGTTAGCCATCATCTTCACTGCTGTTTCCCTACTCATTAACGTCCTGATTCAGCCAGGAGCCCTGCAAGGCTGCCATGATTCTTTCGGCAGTAAAGGGGGGTTTTATTGCTCTAACTTCTGAATCCTAAGGAAGGAGAAAACCTGTTTCACAGAGAACAGGCTTCACTGAACCTAGGGAAGGGATATCTATGGAAGGAAAATGTCCTGGCGCTTTCTCAACGCGGTATTAAAATGGTGCCAAGACACAATGACAATGAGGAGTGTGGAAAACAGGACTATGGTGCTGTGTCTGGAGATTCTACTTAACTTCCCGTGTTTGGACTGAAGTCAGTGAGGTATGGGCCATCTCATGGGCTTGGCAGAGCTGACTCGAGATGTCCCCAGCAGCACAGGTAGAAATAAATGCAGACATGGCACTTCAGGACATGGTTTAGTGGTCAAGCTAGTGTTGGTTTGATGGTTGGTCTTGATGATCTTAGGTCTTTTCCAACTTTAATGATTCTATGACTCTAAATGTTGTTTCTTCAGGAAAGTAGCATTCTGAGTGGTTTTTGCTAAAATATCTTTATCTTTTTTTGGTGCTTACCAGTCCTGACATACAGGATAGCAAATTACGTGGTGGGTGTAAAAACAGGAGTTGAAATCACTTCAAGTATCGCTTTAATGAATAGTATTAACAAAAAGTGCCATAGATGATTACTTTACCTGTATATTTCCTTACGTGTCTATGCATTCCCTGGAAAGAATACTGAGTCATTTTTCCCTTTGGAGGAATTTACTCTCTACATTTTCTCCATAGCTTTATAATTAATTTCTGTGCTAAACTGCACTAGGTTAATATTTCAGATTCCAAAAATAAAGAAAAAAAAAAGTAACCAAACCATCACTTGCTAAGCTTGTGGTTCAAACCCTCTTTCAACTGCAGCTGTGATAACCTATGTTAGCTCTTTCATCATCATCTTCAAGCACAAACTTTCTAATCATCTCCTGCTGAAGGCTCAGAAAGGAGAAGAAAATAGACAGACTGCTTAGCAGGAAAAGTGAATGTTGAAAGTTTAAGCTGGAAGTGACCATTTCTAAAAAGCAGGAAAAAGTATCAATATATAATTCTGAAAGGGCACCTATAGAAGATTAACTCTTCTGCTTTGGCTTTTTTCATGCATGAAAAAGGCTCAAAAATAGCCCATTTCTCACTTTCAGGAGGGCAGAAATGACAAATCTCTATCAAAGATCTAGAAAAGTCCTTTATTTTCTTTTCATGTAATGTCTCACTGAACTGTGGAACTCATGACCATCAGATGTTGGTGGAGACTGACAGGTGGATTAAAAAATGGTCCATCTCCATCTTGTGTTTGTTTCCGTTTCAAGGGGATTCCTTTTTGTGGTGTGTTGGCTTTGTGGTCTACAGGACACTTGTAAAATTTGTCCCAACTCTGAGCTATCATTTTATTGAGCTGATTTTTCTAGTCATAACTAGGGCAACCTACAGTGGTATGTGGCATTGACAGTTCTGCACCAACCTGCTTCCTCCCAGGTCTAGCACACATCAGCAACCACCATTTCACCTGGCTTTGAAACACCCCTAAAAACATGTTAGCCTGAGCATGAACATCTATAGGAGCCATCTCCTCAGCACCAGACTGCAAAGCTTTTGGCACATTCCTGTTCTCACATCACAGAGAAGCACCATGTTGCCATTTGTGTCTGTACCAGGGAGGCAGAGAAATGGGAAAAACCCATCTTAATTTTTCTCAGTGACAAAGCCACCTTACACATAGTCCCCTGGGGCTGCCCCAGGCCTGCACCCTCCTCACACCTCCCCAGTTGGATGACACTGTCCCAGGCCAAGCCAAATTCCCCCTGGCCCCACCATAGCCCATCTATTCATCTTCGATTTGTTCATCCCCCTTCTGTGGGTGTCATCGAAAGCAAGGGCTGATCAGATGATTGTAGTCAGGGCATGATCTTTTGGGTCCTGATTTTTTTAAAAATAGATCCAAAAGTGTACATTCAACATGGTTCCTGACTGCAAACATCCATGGTGGTAAAATGCTGGCAGCCTGGGACAACGAGACAAAGCAGCAGGAGAACATGCAGGGGAGGAACCAAGTCCTCAGACTGATGATGGTGGACATAGTTTTGAGATCACAATGGCTTTGAGTACCTTCTTTGGCTTCCATTAAACACCATTAATGTTTTCAAAGAAGCATGAACTACATACTCATGCTTCCTCTGTTAGCCCTCCCCTGTCCATCCTGCAACAAAGGGCCCCTTCTTTTATTATATTTGGATAATTATTCTGCTCCCTTCCCTCCTGCTACCCGCAAAACGTCCGTGATTGATGAAGGGAACACGTTGAGAATTTGAGATGAAAAAGTGAAGAGAGAGCCAGGCCGGGCAAATGAGCCAGTGGGTTGAAGCACTTGGGACATTAGAGGGTGTCAGGGATGGCAAATGACTTCATTGAGGTAATGATGATAAACATTTTATCCCTGTGCATATATGTGCATTATACCTAACGATCTCGAGCATAAGTAAGTGAAAGAAGGCACTAAATAAATCATATGAACAGGCCCTAAATGGGAATCCCTGAGGAACGGGATCTGAATTGTAAATGCACGCCTGAATTTCACACATCAAATTACAATAAGGAGATGGATATTTTAAACAGCTCTGTACTTAAAGGGTACTGTGTCTAGTCCTGAGGATTTTCCTTTTGCTTAGATTTTTTTCAGTTACATTGTGTGTATATGCACACACACATGTGTGTAAATTCATTCCGTGAGGTACTTTGCACATCAGTGGGTTCCTCTGGGTTTCATTAGCATCTCAGAGACTGACTAAAAAGTGTTTTCTGCCTGACTGAGATTTTTTTTTTTGAAAGACATAAATGCTCAGGGACAAACTCTTTTCTCTTCCACCAAAGAAAACCTCAAAAATTCATTGCTTGAAATGAACTCACTCTAGACTTGGTCTGCTGTGACTGGAAATAGTCTGACACGTACTGTTATGATTTCTTTTATCTCTGTCTCTCCCTCCTGCAAATTGTGGAGCCAAATTCTCAACTGGTGTCAACCAGCAAAGCTTCATGGGCAGTCAGCAGGAGCTGATTAGGTCCAGTACTACACGACTAGAGAACGGACTTGGGTATTAAAGGGAACAGGTTTTATGCAGAACAGATTATCCTAGAAATGTCATCCCATTCCCTTCCAGCCTCAGCCACCTTAAAATCATCCAAGTACAACCACAGTACGATAAATATACAGTAACGAATCTAAGGTGTGGGAAAGAAGGCTGGAAGAGGTGTGAATGGCTATGAAGAGGGAGCAGCACTCTGTCTTCACAGATAGTCCTGGCCCACACTATCATCTTGAGAAGATAACCATGGAGATTTAAAACCTCAGGGAATTTAGCTGTTCTCCAAGTTTTCTCATCAGGAGTAGCTACTAGGGGGAATTCTGTCCACAGATATCTCAGAACCTCCACATCCTTCTCCCAGCAGCTGCAGGAAGGCTGGCTGGAGGTGGAGGTTCTGCATGAGGGTTGAAGGGCTTTTCCCACCTCACTCCTTGGCAGGCAGGAGGACTCTCAGGGTGCGGCTTTGGTGATGCTGCCCCTGAATCTCCCATTCAGCACTTCCAGAGCAGGCAGAAGCAGTGGATAAACTGAAGTATCAACTCCTGGCTTTTTTTCCAGAGGATTGCCAGCCCTGCATACACGTTATTCCCCAGGTCTTGAGCTTGGAAAATACATATTGGATTTAAACAAGATATGCATTGACTCTTTGTGTTGCTGCTAAGGATATGCACTTCAACATGCTTAAATATGTATATATGTACATTTATACCTCCATACATACTTAAATTTATGTATATATGTGTACACACAAACTTTCCAATATTTTATATTTGGGAAACATTTATACAGCATATCATGCTAAAAGTAATAAATTTAATCCCTCCCCTGATCAACTCTTACCCATTATGAGGAATCTAGAAAGCAAACTCATGAAGTATGCCTTTTTCATTGCAACACATCCCTCCTGCTAGACTTTATTTTTCATAAGTATCTGTATTTATTGATTTGGAAGCAATTTCCATCTGCTGGGAGCTGTATAAAGCACAGCGAGAGGTGAAGGTCAGAGTAGCTTCACATCTAAGGGCTAGATCCAGAGCCCACTGAAGAATTTCACAGAATGGTGGAGGTTGGAAGGCACCTCTAGAGACCTCTAGTCCTGCTAAAGCAGGTGAACTTCTCTGAAGCCAGTTCCAGTCTTTACCCAGAATAGAGCAAGCTTTGAATACTGGGGATGAAATACCTCTTTTTTTTTTTTCCCCGAACTGAACACATTTCAAAGTGTTGCTAAATTATAAGTAAATTTTTCCACCACCTCTTCTACTGTTTTTATTTTTACAGGGAAAACAGAATGCCTTTTGAAATACAAAAGACATTTCCATTTACTATATTTTCCCTAAACTAACAACAATAAAATATAGTAGTTGTCCCTGCTGGAATGCTCAAACCATCATAAGAGCTATTTGACTGTTGATTAATTTTCAGAAATGTGTTGACACAACTTTCTGTGGAAAAGTCAGCTCCATTCTCTTCCATTCCAAAACTGGCATGTTGCATTTTTGCACAATTAATGTTGCTTTGAAAGCTTCAAGAATCAAATGCTCTCAAGTTGGACACATCTGTATCTGAAATGTCCTGTTATCCCAGTTTTCTAGTCAACCTGCCATCCATGGTTCCCATCGGACCTGATAGGTGTGAGCTGTGTGGATGGTGATAACAGAAGGTCTCCTGATCTGACTGGGTCCTGGCCATGAAACCAGATCTTCCTTGTAGACTCAGGCATATGGGGTGTCTGGTAAAAGCTCCTTCCAGGACTACAGGAGTTGTTTCTTGTTAGATCTTTATTTATTTTGAAGTACCACTGTTTTGTCTTGCCATCCTGGAAATATTTAGTGTATGCCATCGCCCAGGACAACCGGTGCGACACATCTCTTCTTGTCTTTAGCCAGGAGATATCTTTACGCTCTCAAATTCTTCCCTAAATGTTCAGCGTATTCAGTGTATTGCGGGATCAAACCTTCAGTGGCTATCCCTTGGGAAATCAAAGGAAAGATTCCTTCGAGCCAGCTAGCATCGCATCTGTTCAAGGAACACAAAGGGGATGAGATGGAAGGTTTGAGGGATTTTACTGGCGTGATATTGCAAGGATCATGTTAGTCCTTGCAGGAAGCACTCAGGGATTGGTGAGGGCTAAATGTGTCTTCTGTCCATGGGGGAATCTGCCTTTAAGTGGTCACCGTTCTCCTGTTCCCTCACTCGTAATCAGCAGCTGTTTGCCAAACTGAATGAGCCTGGCCTGTACTAATCCTTCAACGTGCTGCACACTGGAGGAGGGGAAAGCAATATTTCACTGGTGGGATTTTTTTTTTCTCCTCCACACATCTGATACGGTGTGGCTAAACCACGGGATATTAGTCCCAGCCCCAGAAAAATGAGTCAGTGGATGGGAATATGTCATGACCCGTAACATCCATTTATAAACGTTGCCAGCAACTTCTGCTGTGGGGTCTCTTCAACCTCTCGTGCTGTTGTGGAAGTTATTACGTATCTCTCTGAGATCGTGTGTGCATCTGAGGTCTAAGCCATTACTAGGAAATAGTTAAGCCGCAGTAAATGCCAAATTTGAATGTAGGAGCAGCAACCCATTGCAGGAGAAAGGTGGGCAGAGGAGGAGGAGGAAAACCTGCTGAAAAGCACAGATAAGCCCTTTGTGCTGTGGAAATGCATCTGGTTTTGGTGCTGGGGGCTGAGTTTGTGTTGATGCACAGAAGTAAAACAAGAGTATTCAGACAAGTGGAACACAATCTGATAAGCCTGGAAATGACTCGGCCAGGCTACGCAGCCTGAATGGCAGCCCTGTCTGTGTCCTTTCAACACGTTTGATTTGAGCACAGGCTTCCCAGAGGAAGGCTTTGCCTGTGCTTTCTGTCCTGCTTCGCTGCTTTACAAATTCCCTGACGGTAGGAGGAGCAGTGTGGGTTGATGGGAGAGGAGAGCTCTACTCTTGAAGGGACAATATTTCATCTGGGTTGTTCTTTAAGCATTTTAACCCAGCTGTCCTTTCAATATGGTGCAAAACTCGCCTTTTCCTTACTCCTCCAGCTTAACGTGGTAACCAAGTTGTGCCTTTCATTTATTAGGTACTTGAACTCTGTGTGCATGCTCTTTATCTATATATGAACAGATAAAACCTGAAATAGGTCTACTCGGGTTTTCCCATATGAAGAAGATGAAACCGTTTTTATAGATTTCCCAGAGTACAATTTCATTAAGGTTGATATCCACTGAATAGAACTTTTGCAAAATGTATGTCCTTATTACATGAATAAAATGCAACAAGATTTGTGCCTGACGATTCATAGCTGTGAATAATGTTCACACAATACCAAATTTCACTAAACTGAATATAAAGATTTATATTTGAACTATAGTCTTCAATTTGCACGATGGATGCCCCAGCAGTTGCACGGCTGCATTTATCAGAAAGGGGCTGTTCTTCTGGGGAGGTAATTCTACTAAAGCTTGTGATCATTTGGCTCTTGATCAGTAAAATTTACTGAATCTCATTTTCTGTGCCTGTCTCTTCATATGTTTTCCACCCTTATATGCTTTAATTCCGGCAAGAGGAATATGTCTTTCAAATCACGATGTGAACCGCTTGCCCATGGGCCAGCCAAATAGAGGCTCCACACCTAGCACCATCTTTAACATTTCTCCTAGATGTGGTAGTTGTCCTACCCATAATGTGCATGGCTTTTAGAAATCTTAAAGGTTTTCACGTGGAAAAATAAACACTCCTTACTCTTGTTCTTTAATCTTCATGGTACATCAGCTTGTGTAATTGTTCTGAGCAACCAGGCACATCCGAGGTGGGTGGGAGACCAGCAATCCTTAGAGCTTTGGAGGTCGGAAGGCTTGGTGTGTACCCGTTCCCACTGACCAAAGGCTACTGCCATTGGAAGAGGGATCTAGACTCAACTGATTCATTAATTAACAAATAGTGCTTTCATCTTGGTAAGAAAAAACAAAATAGTGTTGAGTAGAAATAGCATGCTGGAATAGAAACAGCCAGATAACCATCTCTTTGTTAAAATAAAACAGGGTAGAGCTCTTCATACTTTTTTTTTTCTTTAAATACAGGTTTGGTTAAAAATAACAAACACGAAAATTAAAGGGAAAGGATCACCCAAAGTACCTTTTTTTTTTTCATGACTGATGCCTCTCCTGCAGCTGCAAGCACATTCATTTTTCCCTAATCCCTCGCAGTGCAGAAGAAAGAGAGCCTTCAGGTGAAAGGTTACCTACATTTATAATGTCAGGCACTGAGACTCGGGAGGTAAAAGGTAAATGGTAATTTTATCATTAGCGTGCCTGACCCCTTGCCCCCACCGTATCTCATAGGAGATGTTAAGAACGGCTCACCTGTCAAGATGCAAACGCTTAAAGGTCAATGCGCACAGAAATCTTCAAGAGCTTACAACTGAATTGCTGACACCTTTTATTATCACCGCTTAAATAAATGATTCAAGTGGCAAGACAAGGGTAAGATTGGTTTAATGTCAAGATTTACACGAGGAGTCCTTGGAGCATTATTTTCTAAACTCTGACTACATAGATACGACTTTTTAAATTCTAGAAGTGTGTGAACAACGAGGTAGATTTCACATCATTTCCAGGAGCTTGAATATATGTTCCTCTTTCACAAGGCTTTCCAGCACCGCACAAGGAGGAGGTTTTGCTTTCATTGAAGCAAAATTCCTGGATTTCTGGATCCACTATCATTCGTATATGATGTTAGAAAACTCATTTGACCTCTGTGCACGAGAGGTGGAGAGTTATGACTTACGAGGATGGGAAGGTATCTTGCAACCCAATCACAATTCTTTTAAAACCCTTGATACTTGGTACTTAATGAAGTGACTGGGTGAAGATCCATTTCCTCTTATTCCAGCTGTTTTCACATTGAAAGCTCTGGAATGTGGACATGTCAGCAGCAGGGTTTGGAAGAGCACCAGGGTTCACCCATGCATGCGATATCTGCAGGATCGAGTGTGATTCTGAGGGGTGAGTGTAATTTACTCCTGACACTATGGACCACAGCTCCTGTCCTTACTAAAAGGGCCGGTCAGGTACCCAGGACCTCTGAGCATGACCCACTTAGAGCCGATGCTCTGTAATACAAAAGCAATATTTTTTGCATTGCCGCAGTGCTGCGTGTCGATTGGGGCAGAGAAATGGATCTGCTCTGATTCTGCTGCTCAGCAGATGCTGAGTAAGTCAGTTATTTGAGTGAGGTTACTTTGGTTTTAAGGAGCTCTCAGAGCAGTATAAAATAAAAGTGAAGCAGAACGGAGGAGCCCTCGCTCCGTTGCACTGAGCAGGTTCACCATCTCATGGCTCTGTGAGATCTCCTGGAATGAATCTTGTGTTCTCACGGCTGTTCCATTGCTCGGTATTTCCAGTGAGCCCATAGGAAACCTCGTGCAAGCGAGCTGCCCTCAAGGGAGGAGGTACATTCTTTTGGGGGCTGTCCACGGAGAAGGGAGAAGCAGTTGGGCACCAATGTGTGGTTAGGGCTGATGCTGCTTCAGTGGTGAGTGGTCTGAGCTGAGTGTACATGTTAAAGCTGCCTTACCTAGAGGGTTATGATTCTTCATCAGTAGAGGATACACTGAGCATCCACCTCTATAAAGTAGCAATATTTTTAGACTGACAATTACAAGCACAGCAACCTATTATTAGTGTGCTGCAAGCCCTCCTGCATCTGTACCCCTTTTGTCCGCCCCACACAATGATCACTGTTCTCATTAATCTGCTGTACTCTGCCTTGCCTCCATCTCTTCCATCCTTCCTCAGAAATAATATATCCGCTTCCTTTGACTTCGTGACCTTCAAATTTACTTCTCCAGGTAATGTTCCACAGACTTTTCATGAAACTTCTTCCTGAAATAGTAGCATACCACTGAAGCAATTGAATTAAAAGCTTCATTTCTCCTTTCATATCACCTCTATCACTAGCACACTATGGTGCTTGCGTTTTTTTCCCTGTATTATTTTGTTTCTGGCATCTCGCTGCTGTGCAGCAATAAAAGAGGGTTAAATGAGAAAGAAATAAAAGGTGAGTGTCCAAAGAACACTTAGTTCTCCTTGCTTAAAGCGTGATCAAAACCAGAGACTGGAGTGACAAGATGAACAGTGTTTATGGAAAATAGATTTTTCATAGACGGTCCCGTTATCCAAGTGCCTTGCGAGGAACAACAGCAGACGAGCCCCACGTCCCTGGCTGCTCACACCACAGCAAAATTTACAGAGAATTAAGGCATCGCTCCAAGAGCATGCACCTATGGAGTGTAAAGCTCCAGTCAGACGTCTCTCCTGTTTTTCAGCAGATCTTTGTTCTGGATGATTTAAATTTTTTTTCCTACAATAAGAGATGTGGTCATAAGTGACTTTGCCTGGTTTTGTTGCTGTGATGTAATTCTATCTAGACACACATCAGTAAATGCATCTGCAAGGCTGCGATCTCCCTTTGCATTCGCATTTATAAAATAAGAGAGCACGTTGCACCTGCAGAGCTGCCAGGGATACAGCCGCAATGCGGTGTAAGAAAGCATGTCTATATTCCTTAGGAATAATCCCTCTTTATTAATAATAATTATTAATTATGGTTATCATTCTTACTAGCTGTGAAGCTCAAGGATACCAGAGATTACCAAGCACTTAATTCCTGGAGAAATGCAGTATTTCATGTGCATTTTCCATCCTCTGCTGTAAGCGCTTCCTGTCTGGAGGCAGCTATTTGGGGAGAGAAGAGAAATGACCATCTATCAAAGTTCTTGGACTCGCAAAACCCTCAACAAACGAACTCAAAGTCACTGAACGCTTCAGGAAGGTTCATCTAAGGCTTGAATGATCTTGAACCTTGACTGGCCACACAGGACAGCAGGTTCTTCAGCGTATTGAAAAGCATCTGCTTTCTCAATAACTCTGCATCCTTGGCTAGTGGCCCTGCTGGGACATGCTGCACCAGTGCTACCTGCATGGCAGGTCCCTCAGGGGAAGATACCTAGTGCCACAGCATGTAACGTTCTCAAAGTAGGGCTCTGCATGACAAGAGGCTGAAAACCTCAGTGACTAGTGGCACCTCCTTCAGATAACTGCATCGATAGAGCACAAATGGACATCAACATGTCAGGAGGATTGGAGATTTCCCTGGAGCAGACCTTGATTGAGCCACAGATTTACATTTCACACAAGCCAGTTATCTTAGTGGGACTGAAACTCCACCTCTCGTTGAAGCATTTAGCTGAGGCAAGGATGTAATGAGTGAAGTGCTGAAATTACTGTTCACATAAACTATCTAAAAATATGTGCTTTTGGAGGCAAGTACAGCTTTCTCCCTGCAGAGCTGCCTTTGTAGAATTTAATACGTAGAACAAAATCTTTTTTGCCTTGCATTGCTCTCGTGCATCAAAAACTTCTGTACTTATCTCCATTTTAACCATGTGGGATTAAGATACTGTAAAATGGCTTATAACCATTATAAGAGTATTTTCACTTTTTTACCTGAGCACCTGATGAAGGCACCTGGTAGTAATAAAATTTTTACTATGTGCCTTTCAGGACACAGGAGGAATAAAACACTTCTTGTTTTATGCAAGTATTATACAACTGTGCTTAAGCAAAACATCTGTTATGCCTCACCGAAATGAAACAGCCCCAGTTTTATGTCCTTTGCTTGGTTTTCTTCTTTGTTTGGAATCCTTTCTTTTCCGAACCATCAGAAACATGCAAAGAGTAAACAGGCAAGACCAGCCTAGTAAACACGGAAAGCTGAAAGAGATCAAGGCTTCCTCCTTTGCTTACCATGGAAAGCTCTTTTTGGATCACAGGGGTCCCTGTTTGAAATCTGATGGAGAAGGTGTGCAGAACATGCCTCTGCCAATAACTGGTTTCTTGCGCATGTGGAATTAGGCTCCACTCACTATGCACAGCAAGCATCGTGTTGCTGCTCCTGTCTGGGTGCTGACGTGTTAGATTAAAAAGACAGATTTCCTCTATTTGTAATATTGCTGATAGTACACTAGCTGCTTAGAGGGGGAATGTGACAAAATACATCCAAGTTGCCATGTTTTCCCTGCAGAGAAGGACAACAGATCCACTTGCACCTCTCCACGAAGCTGGAAGATGCTGCTCTGACCATTTCCAAGGTGTGGAAGAAGGCAGAGCTGCCCAGGGGCATGCTCGCTTTCATATCTCTTGATACCTGCTGCTCTAACCTCCGCCATGGTGTAAAACACAACTCCTTCTCTAGGCACAAGGAAGTAAAATTGAGAAAACCCTGAAGCTTCTGAAACATTCTTGGCCTGAGGGACGTGATATTCCATTTCCGGATCAGAGCTCCCTTCCTTTCTGCGTATCCACAAAGATTAATACAAAGTGAGTACAGATCACACGTGTCTTGATGTGGAAGCACCTGATGCCTACTTTTCCTCAATGGAAGTGCCAAAACAGTGGTGCAAAGGAAAGGAGCATTTGGTCCTACTGCTTTAGGATCATGGTTCTTCTTAAATGTGGTTGCACAGCTCTCAAGTATCTGTTTCCTCCCCACAACACACTTTCTCATGCACATTTGAACCAGACCTTGGTGCCGTGGAGGAGACGGAGTCCGACTAATGTATTCTAAAACCTCCTAACACCCACCGATGTTTCTTTGTTGTTTTGTTTCTTCATAATCCCCAGCACAAAATAGGTAGGAAGCCACGCATAAATTCTGATTATAGTGGCGTCCCCTCAGAGACAAACCCAGGCCAGGAGCATTTTTATAGGAGAAGGAAAAGAACATCCAATTTTCCACTACAAAACAGGTGCACGCAGATTTTCAAAGTCCATCGCGCTTGTCGCTCTTGTTTATTTAATCCGAACTTATCGGATCATGACAAAGAATAGTGCGCTTTGGGTTTCTGGCATGTTCATGTCCACAGCAAAAAGGTCATTGCATTGGGGTACTAATCTGCCAGTGCAGTAAGCCGTGATTAAAGTGTCTCGGTAATGTTCTCAAAGAAGCATTACAACTGCTTGAATCCATATCCATCCGTGGCCAGAGAAGAGGGGATGCTAGTCTGGTTTGGTTAAATAGATAGAAACTTATTCCCCAGTCAGTCAGCTAGAGCAGCAGCCCTGCATCTCGGCGAGCTAAATAAAAAGATTGCCTGGGGTCAGGATAAAAGCAAAGGTACGCGGGGCCGTGAAATAGTTTTCACCATTATCATTTCACTTCAGAGGACCCAACAGAGCTCTCACCGGGGAACACGGGTGACCTCAGCTCTCCCTCTAAGTTTTCTTACGCCTCTCAATTTATAACGCTGCTCAGCAAGACAGCGAAGGGTTAAGCAAGGAGGATAACGGGGGGCGGGTGTTTTGGTGGTGTGTTCTGTGTTCTGTTCTGATTCTGTCAAGGAGCCTGAGCTTTGGACCGACAAGCAGGGAGGGCTGGAGTCCTTAGAATAAAGTGAAGCGAAGGTACAATGCAAAAAAATAAAAATCTGTGCAACTTCTGGGTGAAGTTCTGTGCCTGAGCCGCTCTGCTGCTTCTCCAGGGTTTTTTTGTTTTTTTTTTTTTCCCCATAATCATCCCTGGTATGACTCTTTGTTCACAACGGTGGAAAACAGGGAGGGCTCTAATGATGCGTTATCACAGGTCAGAGAATGAACCTCATACATCTCCCTGGCGTTTGCCTCCACACGCCGCCTCCAAAAGGACAGCAGCGTTCCTTGAAAATGCAGCTTTTTCCCTGTCAAAGCCAATGTACCTGTGGGCTTTTGCCAGGATAATCACCTTTTCCTCCCGCTGCTCCTCGGCCAGCTCCGACCTTGCCTGCTTTTCTCCAGCCCGCCGCTTTTTCTGTAATGAAGACTAGAATTCAATTGTACATCTGGGACTAATAGCTCTTAAACCTAAATTATTTCTCAGCTGCAATTACAGTCAGGTTGTCATAAACATGCAAGCGGTGCAGTGCGGCGAGGAGAGATGCCTTCGCGGGAGAAGCCGCTTTGAAAGCCTAACTTCAGTCTAATTTAAAGATGTTGTGGTTGGAGACTGATGGAGCTGTCTTGGAAGACCACGTCAGTTCTGCAATTGGCTTAGTTTAAATCAACAGAAAAGAAACCTGGATTGTAGAGAGGAGCGAGAGTAAGGCTGGGTATAAATGTCCGTAATTGATGGCAGTTGCGTCATTATCGTGACAGTATGATGGTGGTTCAGTGAAGCAATTGTGAATTTTCCATGATATCAATGGAAGCAAAGACTTTCAAAGAAATAATAAGGTTTACTACATATTACACAAACAATTCCCAAGGATGGAGTGGGATGGGATGGAATGGAATAGAATAGAATGGAATAAACTTTGCTATATACACCAAGAAGAATCTATTTATTTAAAGTGGCCATTGTACAGCTTCTCTGCCGCTGTAAATGGAATAGCAACATGGCTGAAGTCAATGCACCATTTCAGACGGGCTGAGTATGAAATTTGAAGCTCAATTTAGGATGACTTGCTTCACGTGTAGATGTGACACTAGCGTTGACTGTATGGAAGATAGGGGCATTCTCATTTTGTGGGTATCTAAATCGCCTTTCCTGCACCCTGGTTGACCAGCTGTAATGGAAAGATGGGAGTGAATTGGGAACTAGATCAACACTTGTGATTTTGTCAAAATAATGGTAATTGTTCTTGGGGCACTGCTGGCCATATGGGGCCAAGAGGCAGTTCCTACCAGCTTCGAGTCGTCCGTTGGCACACAATTCTACAGTAATACGTAATCAAGTATAACTGAAGTGGAAGCCCAGCCTCTTTGCTAGTGAGCAGTGACGTTGGCATTGTGCTGCCTGTCCTGTTGTTATAACTGCACTCAAAATAGACTCAGATCGTGTGTTTAGGGAACGTGGCTTGTGCAGACTTTCTTCCTCTCCAGCCTGACAAGGATCCCATGGTCCTTGTGGGCGTTCTGGCAAAAAAAAAAAAATCCAACCAAACAAAAATTTATCTTAAAATCGTTTTCCCATTCCCCGTTTCTTTCTGATGGTTTGACTTTCTTTGATTACTTTTTTTACTTGACAGGACCGACCCTTAGTTCAGCTGTGTCTTAAATGTGTGTTTAACATGAAACTCATCTGATCCAAGTTCATAGAGCCCCTCACCTGTCTGCGGACTTCTGCAAAGTCAGGATTGAAGAAAAAAGCCTTTTTAGGCAAAATGAAGAAAGGATTTGCAACCATTTAGGGAGTTGTTATCCTGCTGTTCCTACAAATAAATCTCATCAAAATACTTTACCCCTTTACCATCCTTTCTTCTGCATTAAAGTGCTCACAGACCTGTTGGTTTTGCCAACTCCTCAGTATTATCGAGGCATAAGAAAGAGTAGATAGAATGGAAATATGTCGTAATTAAAAGGTAAGGGATTGAAGACAGGCGCTTTCCCATCTTGTTTTGCTAACAAGTCTGAGATATGTTGTCATTATGTAATAAATAAGAAATGAATGCTATGAACACCGACACGCTCTTCAAACCGTTAAGAGCCATCCTTGGTGTGCAGCGTAAAAGGTTCAAGGTGCAACAATGTCTCCTTGAATCGCGATATTTATCCCCATAAAGTATATACGCCTGGCACATTTGTGCTACGTAAGCAGAGCCACCTCAGTGTGCAGCTATCAAATGGAATTTCTTTTAACTGGAACATCACAGCTTCACAAGTAATTGCGCTATGTATTAGATGAAGTCCTGGAAGAGAATAGTTCCACTTTTATATAAGCACATGTGATAAATGAGCAGTAGAACGAGCTGAGTCAGTAATCAATGGCTGACTACAAAATACATATGTCTGGGAATCCAATAAATTGATTTATTTTCAGAAATCACATCTTATGTTGAATGCAGTGTTTATCAGCATTAATCTTCAACACCGGCTGCCAGTGGGGCTGCGCGTTACTCATTCCTGTGAGCCCCCTGATTGATGCTGTTCATCCAAACTTGGATTTTCAAAAAAATATATACATGGAAAAAACACTTCTCCGTGATAAAGAGAATTATTGATGTTTTCATTGTTAGACAGTAACATCTCATCCAGGATTCACAGATGGCATCTGATTCAGTAGCTTCAACTTTTAGGTGTTTGTGGTGATGTTCTGGATTCAAATCAGAGGATGAGATTCCAGGCAAAGCACAAAACTTGCAGTGCAGAGAAGCTATTATTTTCCTAGCCGGTTTTTTAATTTCCTTTACAATATTTTTGCTTGGTTTCTTACAAATCAGCTTTAGTTCTGTATCCCTTTATATCTGTATTTTAATCCTGTATTTAGCACTGACATACATTACTGAAGGAAATTTGTTACTGGTTTTAAAGGCTATTTCTTTGAGTGACTTGCTGTTTTTATTGTGTATCAAGAGGAGGGAAACTGGGAAAGGTTTTTCCATTTAAATATACTCACAGTTTGGACTGAAGTGTGAGGTCTGACTGACTTGGTCAAATCTTAAGATCCAACATTTAAAATAATAGGGTCCAATTTAAACTATTAGGATCCAAGGTCTGATAGACTTGGTCAAATATCAGGATCTAGTATTTAAAATAACATCAATCACACATTCCAGATAATACACCTGCGACTTACATGTTTTAGCTTCCCAAGGGTTAATTATTTTAACTTGGTAGTCTAATTCTGAATACCAACCCTAGGTTTAAACCCTGGAGTGTGGATCTGAGAAATTGTCTTCTGCTAATCCAACTCCCCAGAGGCATTTTAGGTGATTACAGTCATTCTTGCTGTAATTTATATAATTATAGAAAATCTGATTTTTCTTGGTTGTCTTTTTTTTTTTTCTCCCCATTTGTCTCCCGTTGCCTGGCCTGACATACAAGGTAGAGATTTCATTTATGCTGCCAGACATGTAAGTGTATGTATTTTCCCCAAGCTGTTGTATTGATCGTGCGATGTTATGGTGGTGATTTACCAAGTGACATCTTTAGAAAAAAGATCTGTGCTGAACTACCCATGTAGGGGTGCATCAGAGGCAAGATAAGAGAATGAAACAGAGCTCACAGGTCCTAATGGCCTTGACCAGCCTCACTGGTCCCAGGTCATGACTGAGCTTCCTCTGCTGTCGTTCTCTTTGGGGAAACACCTTCTCTGTGCGGCTCCAGAGAGCACCAGGCTTGGTGCGTGCATGTGGGCCAGCTGGTGAAGGACACACCTCTGACACCTGCCCCCTCCCTGCCTCTGGTGGAAGTCGCGTGGCTGTCTGGAAGGGCTGGACGCTGTAGCACGGAGGAGCAGAAGAGCATTTCATTCATGATGGAAGATAACCTGGGTCTTGGATGCCTCTGAAATTTCCCTGTTGTCATAAAGACATTTTTTCTGTCTCTATCCAGAACTCACATGACCTAATCTGCCGTGAATTGTCCAACCTCTCCTTACAGCCCTGCATCCTCGTTTCAGACCATCTTTTTCTCATAATACCATGCACATAAGTAACTGGGATTTCTAGGAGGTGACCCAGCTCCATACCCAGGCTACGCTCAGCCTTGAAGAGATTGTATGAAAGAACCCCAAACCACAACCAAAGCCTGAGGTCTACAGCAAACAAAGTCAGGCTAAAAATCCTTAGCAAAGCACAGACGCAACAATGTCAGAAGACAGCAGATTAAGGGTCGTTAATTGGCGCTCCTTATTAACAACCTTAGCAAAGCGATATTACTGCACAGCCACGGAGTTTGGTTTACTCTCCTTTGTTATGGTCCATGCTGTAGAGGGAAGGAGCCAAGGGGACATGGAGAAGCCTCTAATCAGCACTGTATGGATAGACGTTGATTTAAACAATGCTAAAAAAAACCTAAAAGGAAAATATATTTACTTTTTAATACGGCTTAAAACGCTGGAAGGGGAACAGAAGCATCTTCTTTCAACTCGAAGATTTTATTCTAGCAACAGATAGCCATTTTCCTTGAGAAGAATGTTGTAGATTCTTAGAACCGGGACAATTTTATTCTGCTTCTGTTAGGCACCATAAACTGCCTGGACTGGAAAAGATCCCAGTTCCAAATCTCAGCTCTCCTGGAAAGGGTTCTGAATACTCCTGTGAGTATTCAGAGGAGGCTTTATCTCCTACTGAAATGCTTCCACTTCTCGTGAAACACTTAAATGCTTATTAGAGGAGAGTGTGGGGATGATCTTATAGCTGCTCACCAGGAAACCCTGCCAAGAAATTGAATTGATTGCGATAGACAGACAGACAGAGAAACAGAAGCCATCTCCTCGCTGCTTCCAAGGATGCAGGCAGGACTTTAGCGTCCAGCTCTGAGAGCACAGGGTCTGAGGGAAGAAGGGAGAAGGGCCTTCACACAAATTTCTTTGCCTCTCCATCCCAGTATGGATCTATCTGAAATCCTTCTGAAGAAAAGAGATAATACTTTTGGTGGGACCTAGTTCGGATTCTCAGAAGCAAATACTGGGCAGAACGGGGAATTTTGCCCTGGGAAGGGATTCACCCGTGGCTGTAACTCGGCCCTGGACTCGGCTTCGCGGTGGTGTAACACCAACCACAGCGGCCCTTTGTGAGCACACCACATAAAAGAGGCCGGGAGTGGCTGAGTTACCTAAAAGAATCAGAAGTCAACAAAAAATAGCAGTGCTTGCTTTAATGTTAGACTTCACGGTGTTGGATTCGCAGTATTTTTGTATTTATCAGCAATTAATTAAGATCAGGGTGCACCAAGTAACTAACATCGCTTTAAGCCAGTAGATTCCTCTGGGTTTCCTCCCGCTCTGCCACCCCAACAAAGGACAGGTGAACGAGCTATTTCATACATTTTTTTTCTTCATCAGCAAATATTATTCCTTAGCAATTTGCTTGTATTAAGGAGCAGATAATACACTGTGTTCAGGATATTTATTTGTCCTGGTTCACCACCTCTACATTTGCATAAATAGTGGTGACTTCTATTTCTTGCTTTCTCCAATCTCTCCCTCCCCTACAGCTTTATTTTTATTACAAGTTTTTTGTAGCTGTTATTAGTAGTAAAATACTATTAACCAAATATTTAGCAGGTGTCAACTGGATCTGGCCCTATGAGCTCCACTTGTGCCATTAAAAAGCAGGCAGTGAGTGAAAAGCAGAAGAAAAGTAATCGCTGTTAAATCATCGAGCAGGTTATTGCTTTTCTCACTCATCCCTCTCCACCTCACCCCCACGTGGTAAAAAAAAATCGAGACGAGCAAGGTTTTCAAATCATATATTCCTTCAGCAATAATAAGCTGGTTGATGCTCGAAGCCTCTCACCAACCTTAATCCCCTAAATCCCTTGCATGCCATAGCAAATTGAAATTCAGTTGGGGCTGTCCAGCCTTGTAAAGACAAACCATCCTTCATCAAAGAGGTGTCTGTATTGATAAATTGCTCCCTCCGTACGCATGACACTATCTCTGAAAGTGATTTGTGTACATTAGGACAGCAGCAGAAGATGAAACGAAAAACCCTTAAGACTAAACTAAGATGAAGAATAAAAAAGATTACTTGGAGCAGTCAAGGAGCTTTTTACAGAACCAAATTTGGGGAGGAATCATTCATTGCAGTCTCTGGGAAACACAAGTCCTGCATAGGCACAGCAGACACGACTTAACCGTGGGCGTAAAACCCACTGTAGAATTGCTGAGATGCGCTTCCAAAGCTATCGTGGGGATGGAGTTCAGGAGGGCAAAACACTGAGCAAATGGAATGAATCCTTCCGTTGCCTGATTGAAAGCGAACATATTACAACCTTCACAAGTCTTTTGATTCCCGCTGCTCTCGTGCAGCTGGGATGAAATCTTAAGATGTTGTTGTGGTTTATCCAGCGCACAAGCTCATCTCTTTTATCCTAGAGAAGCACATCTCCGGCTGCTGCTGCTGCCTTCCTGGGACTTCAGGGGTCTTCATGTTTTTCTGATTAAGAGGTCTAAAGAAACAGAAGCTAAGTGAATACACGGTAAAGCAGAGGAGTAGGGATTGGACAGTAGGATGAGGAGGAGACAAATAAAAGCAGCATTGAGGAGTCAGTTCAAGAACACCTTTAAGAATATCTGATTAAATGGGTGCAGAACATTAAGTGATTTGCTGAATAAGAACTTGAAGCTTCAAACTTCATTGCCCACCTCAGCCGTTTCACTGGGCAGTATTAAAACCTGAAGTAACCAGGCAAATTTGCTACTTAAGAAAACGTGGTTTTCTTGAATGTCTACATTTGTTTTCACCTGAGATATTTAAACTCTGGAAATGGATTCAGGTTTCCTACAAATTTAGGCACGCAGGTTGTACTTTAGTTTTATTTTGCATAATCTCTTTTTATAACATGGTACCCAAAGAAGCCAAACTGTGTTTCCGTGTAAAATCAGCTGTGGTATATTCTGCCCTGTTCAAATTGCAAGCGCAAAATAGATTTGAAGCGCACCTTTATCCACACAGAATTCGACAGCACTGAAAGGTGACAGTTTGATAGCATCTGTTTTAGCAGTACCATCCATGTTGCTGTCATTAGCAGGTGAATATTTTAATTAGGAGAAAAAAATCTGGTTGAAGAATCTACTGTCTAAGTTCCCAGCCCCAAGTTGTAAGGAGCAGAAGAGTAAGAACAGCTTTCCTGTGCAGAAAGCCCTCTCTTGTCTCGGGCCGCAGAAACCCCTCAGGCTCTGTAACAAAGAATGGTGACAAGTTTTGGTGGACTAAATTTTCCAGCTGTGTTTTGAACCTATTCCCAGTCTTTCTGTCCCACTTGCCTCAGCCTTTCCAGTGGCATTGCGGGCACTTCACCAGAGTGGCCACTAAAGACAGCGTTTGCCTGCCTTATGTGGTTCTATGAAGAGCCACAATAACAAAAACCCCAGAAAGAAATCCAAATGCGAAAAGGGAGAGGATTCAAAAAATAAGAACCTTTCTCGAAATCCACGGTGAGCCTGTATGGATCTCCCTGAAGGTAACCAGAGCAGACATGAGAATTATGCTGATCCCTACACCGATCCCTTGTCTCTCCATAAGGTTGGTGACTCACATCACAAAGAACCTTGACAAACAGAAGTGATTGACACTCTCCTCTTTCAAACCCGATGTGCCTCAACCCTTTTGCCGTGATTCGATTTTGTATGCATGATCTGAGCTCTTCTCCACGGTGTCGTTCGGAGAATTCAGATGGCTTTGCACACCTGATTACTTGCTTAACTAATCCAGCCGGCTTTGCTTCCACTTTGCAAATCAGAATCCCAAGTAAATTCCTCTACGCGGGTTGCTGCAGTCAGATGTTTATTTTAAACCTAACGCGGGCGCAGATGCACAAACCAAACTCTAACTTATATTGGCTGCTACCTTAATTCGCTATTGCTATAAAAGCAGGCAAAAGACAAACAAAGGGAAGATGGGGGGGCAAGAAGTTCAGCTCTTTTTCATAGAGACGTTGGGGTTCAAGCGCGGGAGATGATAGAAATCAGAGGAAGAAACGGCAGCTTATACATGTGGATGCTTGGATGGGTCAGAGTGGAAACTGCCGGTGTCTCCGTGCCCTTGTCACCTTTGCACTGCCTGCTATATGTACATATATGTGTGTATATGCAAATATTACCCTCTGTTAATCATTAAATGCTGTGGTTCAGAGATTTCACCTATTTCACTGACGATTTTTCTTGTGATGCAGCATTTTTGCCAAGGAAGAGTTTTCATCCCTCCACCTTCTTCCACCTTCATCGCCTGCACAATCGGGCAAATCAGCACATTTCCTGCCATTCCTATAATCTCTCGTTGTATCTGTACCTGTAGTTTAGAATTTAATTCTGATATTCAGATGAGTTTGGTCCTCGCACAGGATTTCTTGTAGAACACGAGAAAATCAGTTAAAATGTTGATCCTATTGATGGATGTTGATTTACTTTGAGCCGTGATTAGTAGGAGTTGTTTTCCAGGAACACAAAGAGATGTGTTAGCCAGATTCTCCACGCAGACCTGGTTTGGGCTCTGAGGGTCTGCAGCCTGCAGGGCTTGTCATTTAAATAACCAAAAAGGGATGGAGGGTGGGCGAGCAGCACGGGAAGTGTTGCCAGTTTACAGCCACGGGTAGAGGGATGGAGGGCTGGACTCACAGCGCGAGCAGCTGAAGCCGGGTGCTTCACCGGAGATCTGAGCCCCATCGATTTAACAGGGAGCCGAGGGCAGCTCCATCCTAGTCAGAGAGGCTTCCCCCAAACCTGCAACCTGAAGGATTCTTGAATCTGGAGGACAGATTTCTTTAAAGTTACATGACTGGGGAAAGATGCTGATGGCTCCGCAGGCGAGGGTTCAACAAAGTCCTAATTCTCATGGAAATAAAGTAGCTAAATGGCTTTAAAAATCAAGCCCCACGCCTCACCTTTCAACTGTTTCTTACTGCCGTAATATTTACAGCAAAAACAATTTGCCCGGTCTTCTTTTGCCCCTGAGCGTTGCTCTCCCACTCCCCATTCCCCCTGGTTTTGTCAGACCTACGCTGACTCTGTTGCTCTCTCATTTATCCAGCCTTGTGGACACAACTCTGGAGCCACTCGAGGACCAGGCAAACAACCGATGGGCTCCCTTGGACCAGCGGCAGCAGCTGGTGGGACGTGTTGAACATCACGTTGCCTTCGTGCTTCCCGGCAGCCTCTTTGGGCCCAGGTATCAAAGCTTTTTCTCATCACCGTGCCAGCCTCGTGTGGTACGAATGCTTCTTTGCTTGTAGGTAAAAATCCCCGCTGAGGTCTGGTATTCAGAGCCCCCCCCGGCACAGAACTGCCCCCACCTCTTCTGATACCTTGGAGTAGTAGTAAACCGTTTGTTTAATCTCTTTGCTTTTCCCTGACTGCCAGTAATGAAACGCTGCTCTTTCTGAAATAATTTCCTGACTATTTGCTAAGATTCATCTCCGACATTTCATTAAATATGATCATTTAACTGTACAAGTACAAATGTATTTTTAATTTAGCTTACTGCAGATATTATAGATGTGGGGAAATGAATTCGCATTGCTCTAGGACAAATATATCATTCACATATGAATGCCACAAAAGAACAAATTATTAAAAATTACTGAAACTTCCACAAAGATTTATACTTAACATTTCCATTTTCAATCTCCGTGCCAGGGAAACGTATAGCTTGTCACTATATCACACATGATATTATGAAGAATGTTTGGAAGATTTCACTGGGAATCTTTATCAGCATTTCAGGCTCGGATGTCACGCTAAGGAGCAAACTCAGGTTTCGGGAAGAAAGGTGAGTTCAGCCGGGGTTTGTTTGGGGAAGCTCGACTTATCAAACAGGCTTTCATCAAAGAGCTCCCTGACCACACAGAGAAAAGAGATATTACTTTAATGAAGATAAACCCAAAAGAACAGAAATAAATTAAATATTGATTAATTTAGCCAAGGTATCTCCTATCCATGATGTTTTGTAAACCATATGTTTATAAACCATCAGGCAAGGTTTAGAAAATAGGAAACATATAAAAAATTAACCCCAGGTTGGTCACAAAGAGAGAGAGCTCAGAGCCCAGTATGCCTCAGATGTTTTTAAATTTCAGGAAAAGCTGGAAGTGAACTTAGTGTTTTAGGCTGGATGGCTTCAGTTTTTCCCATTTCAGGCCTAAATATTGTTTAGTTGAAGCAGAAGGTAAAACAGTTACTATCGACATAGTGTGTGTTTTAATATAAAACTTCCAAACACCCAGTTTGGATGGGACTGGGGGTTAGATTGTGCTAACCTTGATATAAAGAAACTCAAAAGAAGGCAGTTTCTGCCCCTGTGGATCACAATTTACCTTTTAGAAGGTAAACAGCTTCTGAAGCTAATGGACGGGTCAATAAATAGCAGCAGTTTAATGAACACTTCAAAGCAGTGCAGTGAAATTTGAATGATTTATTCCCGTCTTTCCAGGCCTTAATGCCATGGCTTCAAACTTATCTTGGGCCGTCATTAGGCTCTGTTTTTGGACAGTACAGGGAGCTCTGGATTATGACTCATGTTTATATAGAAGAGGAATAGTAACAGTAACACAACAGCAGAAAAATCATATGCTGGAATTAGGAGGAAAAAACGTCTGGTTGCCTAAGCGGGAAGAACATATTTTCTTATGTTCTGCTCCCATGAAATGTAGTCTTTTCTTAATTGTTTTCCAAGAATTGCAGTAAGAAAGCTGCTTTTTAAAGGTGCTACAGCATTGTTTTACATCGGTAACTTTTGACCAAGTTTGCTTGGGCAATTCTTTTTCTTTTTTTTTTTTTCCCTACGGATGGTCTTTTCTGGGCAGTGAAGTCCTCATGCCTTAAGTTTGCCATGGCCTCTGTGACTGGCTAGTGTTCCATTCTGTTTATTTTCCAGTGCCAGTTTATTTCCAATACCAGCAAGCCTTGTGCAGCCTTCGAGCCCCTTCCAGGATATACATGGAATAAAAGAAAGCAGAGGCTGGTTTTAAAGTTTGTTGGGTTTTTTTTTTTTCCCTTCGGATGGAGCTAGTGGAAGAATTGTCTTGATATTTGACCAAGCAAATTACACCAGCTAGTAGGTGCTTTAATTTGTATGCCTGAGGCTTAAACAATGCCACATCCACTTAGGGACCTGAGCGTTACTGTTCTGCTCCTGTTACACTTGGTGATATCGAATCGTGTTACTGTGGATGCGCGTCTGTAAGTCCTACTGGCTACACGTGTGCTTATCTGTGTATTTCTAGCGTGGGGATGGGCCGTGACAAACCTAACGATGACCGAGAAGAAGTGCATTTTTCAATTTGAATAAAACGATCCATTGGTACGTGCTTGTGGACCTAATGAACAAAGGTGTCAGGAGTAATCAAAAGTTTAGGGTCCGGAATCCCTACTAATCCAAAGCGATCTTGAATGCAGGATGTCAAAAGCTTTAGAATTGATAAGAGAACAGTCCTAGATCAGCGTGACACGGCAAACAACCAGCTGAAGTGCTGAGCTAAATAAGCTGCGCTAATATGCAGGAGACTTTATTTATTTATTTTAAAATAACTACCTAGAGCTTTTCACATCAGGATACATCCCCTAAAATTCTGTGGCTTGTTTTATGGATGTGCATCATGCAAGTGTATCTTAGTGAGATAAAGGTCATCTAATTACATGTTTCTTTCACGCACGTCGTGTATATTCTGAATATTCTGATTACCAGCTGCAGCATCAAATTGGCATCGAAGCTACAAGGCCAAGTATTTTCACCCTCCTTGCCCAAAGCAAAGATAGTCATCTCCAGGACGTCTGCTCTCCTCTACTCGATAGAAAATGCTAAAAGAAACATATTCTGGAGCCATTCCCAACAAGTGTCACGGTGTTTTACGTGATCAAAGCAGGCCAACAGCAATCAGAGGGCTTTCCAGAATGCTGGCTCTACAGAAATGAGGAAATGGATTCAAATTTATGGCAAGCAAAGTGTTTTGTTTAGAGACAGCGCTGATTTTCAGTTTGGAGGCCATGTGTATGACCACACTTTGTATCGGTCCTTACTAACGGTTGCAGTTATACCAGGGGTAACAGCATGGTAACAACACTGGGTGTAGTTCACGGCACTGACATGTAAAATACTGTTGAGCTCAGAGAACTGGACTCCGCTGCCTTTTTCAGTTATGAAACGCGCTGTCACACAGACACGGCTGGTGAAATTAAGTTATAAACAACCTGTTAATCCACACAGGATCATTTCAAAAGCAGAGGCCTAATGACGATGGTAAGAATGATAACAGCAAAAGATGATCAAAAGTGGAAGGGCTCGCTTGTCAGGGAGAAATCCATGCGTATTGCTCACAGGCAACAATGTCAGCCAAAAAAATGCCAGTATTGTAATAAAAACTATGCCTTAAATGAAACTGGAGAATTCTCTGCTCCCGATTCTCTAAGCTACCATGCAGTTACAGCCAAGACACTGACCTGTCAAGTTGTTGTCACCGTGTTTCTCATAGACTCATTTAGGTTGGAAAAGACCTCTGGGATCATCTAGTCCAACCTTCATCCCAACATCTCCCTGACCCCTAGACCATGTCCCGAAGCACCACATCTACCTGTTTTTTGAACCCCTCCAGGGATGGTGACTCCACCACTTCCCAGGGCAGCCTGTTCCAATGGCTGACCACTCTTTCAGGAAAGAACTTCTTCCTAATCTCCGATCTAAACCTCCCCTGGCACAAGGGTTCTCACCAGGGTCCTCATCCCCTGACTGCCACCACTGTACACGTACTGGTTCACACCCAAGCCTTGGGGAATCCAGGCAGGGAGGAGAGGACAGACTCTATCAGACCTTGAACACACTCCCTGGCCACAAGTCATCATCCCACCTGGATGTCAAGGACCCTGTCAGTGTGCCTTACAAGCTCATCAAGGAAGAGGAGGTTGAACTCTGGTAAAAATAATATCAATAATTTCATGAAGAAATTGGTAAGAAGAAATACTTGATGCTAAGCACAACTGCTGGTTAAGCTTAGCAAGGACTGTGGGATCACCTCCGATGTATAAATACATCAGAAATCCATTTTGTCTGGAAAAATGGCTGTTGTTACACTTTGCTGCAGAGCCAGCTGGGCTGAGGAGCAAGTGACCAGCTGAAGTGAACGTTTTAAACCATCATCAAAGACTTGAACGTTCAGCGGTTTTACATTCCCCTCCTTGTTTTGGAAAGACCTGAAATAATATTCTGAGAAAAAAAAAACCCCTACTTTTGTGACCAGCCGCTGGTGAAACAACAAAGAAGATACTTTAAAACCTATTTAAGTTCCTATAGCAAGTGTCCTTCAGGTCCTGCGTGTCAAGTCAACTGGTAAATTGTAATGACAGAGTCATTTTTAAGGGCCACTCTTTTGTGTATTCACTTTGGCACAATTTCCCCCTTGTCATTTTTTGAGAAGCCTATTACTCATCGTTAGAGTTTTTCAGGCTTTTATTTAGACAAGCAAATACTTTCTGCACAGATCCTGCTCTCGGATAAGACCTGAGCAGCTCTTTTTAACAGGGCTTTCTGGAAATAAAAAAGCAATATGTAAAGTAGTGTTTAAAATACCACCCAGTCTCATCCACCGCTGCAGGAGCTTTGCTGTGTTCACTCAGCTGCGTGTTCCTAACGGAAATCTTGTTAAAATGCTCCTCTACAGCTGGAGCTATATATGAATTCCGCTAATAGGTGGCTGCGTTTTGCTGAAACAACAGCCTGACCTCAATTGTCTAAGCTGCTACTGAAGTAGCAGGTAAGTAAGCAAGCTGTGGGAGCTAAAATAGAAGAACACGGCCCAGAAGAGAATTCTACTCCTGTGTTTGTGCAAGCTGCATAAGCCCTTTTCCCTCTTTCCAACCATCTTCAAACTGTTTGTTCAAACTGATGTCTAGCTTCACTCCCAAGACGATGTTAAACGTAATAGAAGCCAGGAGCACTGCCTCTCGAGTAGGTCTTTGCTTTGCACACCAAAATTGTGATACGTTGGGGAATCTCTCCACAGCTTGTGAATTCTAATTGTACTTCAGAGTTACACCGTCATCAAACACGTTAGAGTAGGATCTGCCACAAGCTCTCTGTGCTGCGTCATATATTGACCTTATTGCTCCCTACAACTACTTGAAAGGAGGTTGTAGCGAGGCTGGTGTTGGTCTCTTCTCTCAAATTACTAATG